>JAVYIG010008643.1:0-87113 GCA_035222895.1 Strongylocentrotus droebachiensis | reverse complement strand
CTCACCCGCTATGCTCGCTCGTAGTTATAGCCTAGATGATATACTTATTTTACTTAATTATCAAAGGTCTTTTCAGTCTTCCGTTATGAGAATATGCTTATAACCCCATCATGATTGGGTTTTCCCTCTTTATAAGATGTAATTTTTCGCACTGCGACCTCAAAAATCTTAAATTTCTTCGCTCGCAAATGAATTTTCAGACCATCATACCCAACTGCAAAAAATATCTTATATGATGTAAAAAAAGAGAAACAAATATTGAAATCATCCCTGATAATGTAATCACAATATGGCCAATATCTAAAAAAAAAATTCCCCCCGGAAAGTGCCCTTTTTTGTTGGCGCCCCCCCCACCCCCACTTTGAAAGTCGCTCTGCCGCCTCTGACAGGGACGCCTGTTCCCTAGCCCTGGTCTATATAACAAAAGGCCAATTATTACAGGGCTGTCATTAACTCTCCCGCATTTGGAGGGAGTCTCACGCCACCACGCTCATTTTCCCGCTGTCCCACCAGCTCGTATCGGGATACTCCCGCCACCACGCCCTTCCTCCTGCTCTCCCGCTTCGATGTAGAATCTCCCGGTTTATGAAAAAAAACCTCCCACCAAACATGGTAACCACAATTTTATCTAATTTTTCATTCATTACCCCCCCCCCCCCCCCCCCCCGTTGCAGGTTCAGGGTATAGGCCTATATGTATCAATATACGGTTCTCCAGTCTATTATAATTGGCCTCATAAATACTGGAGAACAATAATCAAAACGTTTTTGCGGTACCCCCTCAATCTATTCTTACTTTTGTGTTGCTTGTAAGAGATCCACCCCCCCCCCCCCCTCTCCTCCCCTTTCAGATTTTTTTTTTTTTCCCGATACTAAAGCGGATTTGAACCACCCTCTTTTTAGTATTGTCTACCGCCATCTACGACCGGTGAACTGGAGTGGGAGGGGATGATGATTTGGGTTGATTTGATGATTTGATGGGTTGCACAGCAAACCAACACAAATGAGATGCAATTGGGACTACAAGCCGCGCCGTATGTTGACATCGCATAGACGTATGTGGGGACGTTGTCTACTTTGATTGAGGCAATGATGTTGTAGTTGCATCGAAAAAAGGATTGCATGATCATGATCAACTGAGAAGCGGTATGTACACTTTGTAACAGGTTTCTGTCGGATGTTTCACTTGATGTTAAGCAAACTATAAAGTATAATTAACATTCAAAGTCATGATCTTGTTTTCATCTCTGTTCATCTTCATGAATAATGAATGTGACTTTTGTGAGTTTGTGTCAGTTTGTCAATTGATGATTGTGACTAGACAGAAATAACCATCTGATATGGGTCATTTCTTTAATAAAACTGCCATATGTTGACATTCTATGTATAGAGGCGGTCAGAGGAGCCAGATGCATCTCAGCAGAACCACCGTCGATATCAGAGATTGAAGCTTTCGGTCTAGATTATTGTGTGACTTGCAGATTGTGACTGGCATGGTGACTGTGAGATTGGGACTCCATATTCCATAAGCCCTCGGGCTAGATAATATGAAATATGAATATCATTATCATATTTCATATTATCGTTTAGTTCTCACTCATGACTCAGTCTCAAGTCAAGTCTGTCTCGTAATATTAATATTATTAAGTCGTAAGCAGCATTAATGTGTATGGTGGTGCGACCATAGTCCCATAAAAAGACCATGGACTTTTAGTTCCTCCCCGACAGACCTGAGGCTTAATTAAAGGGAGTGTAGCCTGACAATACTAGACTAGTATGTGTCTTTCTCGTGGCCTAATTGGGACCAATTGGGTTTAATATGACTTCGGACGACGCAACATGCGCAAATCCGAATCCTGAAGGAATTTCGGTCTGTTTCGCGAACGCTGACCATGTAGAGATTAAGTTGCTGACTACCGTTAATCAAGTCCATTCGTTTACGTGCAGTAGTCCAAAAGAAGACGAACATGTACCGTAGATGGGCGTTATCCAGTATTTGCCAAGCTACATGTAGTCTACACTCCCTTTCATCATCATCATCATCATCATCGGTATACGGGGAGTGAGGTAGTCCTGTAGGTCTCCCGGGTCGTCTTCCAAGATATATGTTCAATTGTCAGTATGCGACTTAAGACGTAATGCGTGGATGTCAGGTTATATAAAAATTGGTTTAACAAGCCAGTGTTTATCTAGACCAGTTTTAAAGATACCTATGTTGCGAGCAGTGACTAGAGGTTCTGGCAGTTTATTCCATAGCTCGATGACACGTTTACTGAAAAAACAGCCCCTGACATTTAGCTTGCGATGAGTGTTAAACAGTTTCAATGGATGTCCACGAGTGGATTGGTACTCTGGTCTCTTGAAGAAATGTTCTGGACTGAGTCTGTCGATGCCATGAAGAATCTTGTAAACCTTTAATATTATACGTTGACAGTTCCAATCAACATCTTTAAATAATCGGACTTTGAGTATGACTATGACTAAAATTTTGAAAATCAAGTCATATTATTGACGGAAAGAGGAACATAAAATAACCTAGGCACAACATTTACTTAATGTAGATAGGTGTGAAATTGTAAAAACATTGACTAAACATGTTGTACAGATTTTTTTGCGGTCGATTTGATTTTGGTTGAGTTGATTAGTGGTGGTTTATTTGGTTTTTCTACATAATTTTGAGCTTGGAGTTAACTAGTACATGTAACAAAACTGATTTATTACATTTTTGAGGTGGTGTTTGAAATTGCTGAGGTCTATACTACTGTATGTCCCATTTGCAGCCAACATCAAATTCTGTAGAACTTGCAAGAATTATGAACTTGTCACATGTAATCCTATCTGTGAAATTGAAATATTAGCCATGTCCTTACATTTATATTCAAATTTGCAAGGAAACCAGTCTGTCTCGTAGAATTCACCGTCAGACACTATTGAGAAACTGACTGACTTTTTTTTCTCCATTAAATTCCTTCTCCCTTGGGGCACAACTCAAAATATATTATGGATATGAAATAATTTATAGGTCCTCTAAAAAGAAACGATCCTCCTGATTCATACATTTTGGAAAAATATATTTTTTTGTAGTCATTTTGTTTGTTGCAAATGGGAAAGTTTTCCACCACTACATCACAGAAATATTTTGAAGAGCCCATGTCTATCATGATTACAACTCTCGACATGTAATAACTTTCTCACTTTTCTGTCTGATTTCATTCAAACTTCACTTTTGCTTTCTTCTCAGTTAGCTTGCTATTGATGTTAGATTTCCATTTAAATTGAAAGTACAATGGTCATGGGATTTCTGGCTCAGCAGAAAGAGAGACAGAGAGACTGGAGATAAAAAGGGATAGTGTTTTTTAATGCAGAAATTGGGAATAAAGGAAGGATAGAGTGGGGTGGGGAGAGATCCAGAGAGAGATAAAGAGAGCGTGTAAGAGTCGTATAGAGAGTGCGAGGAAAAAGACGGAGGAAGTTCAGTAAGTGACTCTGACAGGATGGTAGAGGATTGGGATGGGAGAGAGTTAAAGTGAGAGGAAGAGGGAAAGAGAGAGAGAGAGAGAGAGAGAGAGAGAGAGAGAGAGAGAGAGAGAGAGAGAGAGGAAGAGGAAAAGGAAGAGGAAGAGAGAGAAGGAGGGTGAGTTGAGGTGGAAATGTTGACTCAATCAAAGGGAAGTCATGCAGGAACCAGCCTGTACATTAACCCAAGAAAGTCTGGATATTTATTCCTATTCAATTGAATGTAATTAAATGCTCTGTACGTAGACTGTACAATAGTTTCATTTTGGCCAGGGTTTCGGCACAGAGTAAAGGTAATCTACAAACTGAAAGTGAAAAGTAAAGAACATCGAAATTTGTAGCAATTTTTTTTTTTTTTTTTTTTTTTTTAAGAAGATAAGTTTTTGTGTCAACATGTGCATCAAAGTGCTATCATTTTGAGCTAGTCAGAGCTGCAATTTTTTCACTTTAAATCATCAAAAGTAGACCTGTTGTATTTTAGTTTCTGTGTGTTTTTGTTGTTGTTGGGGGGGGGGGGGGGTCGAGGGGTATCCAATTTGTTTTTAGCCTAAAATGCGAGACTCCTATGCCATGTTCATATTTAGTACACTGCAATTCTAAACAATTGACTTGAAATACTTAATCATACTCGGGATTTACATCACATCCTTGATGGTGACTATAAAGTATTGGATAAAGTTGATTGTAAGTGATGTTCGCACAGGACTGTCATAAATTAAAACTTTTAAGTTTGCATATGAAACCTCAAACTTTTAAATCAACGCCCTACTACAATTTAATAATAATAATAATAATATTTAGTTTTTATATAGCGCTTATCACAAATGTCTCTAAGCGCTTTACAAATATACTTTTACCCGGTCATTGGATTTAGTGCTTGCCCACACACACTGTGTGCACAATCTCCACTCCCTGGGGAGCATTCCAGCCAGGCGTTACTTGACGCTCAAAAACTGACCAACAATGACGGTCGCATCCTACCGGGTACCCATTTAACACCTATTTTTTGTTGGTGGAGAGTAGCAAGTGCAGGTTAATATCTTGCTAAAGGATATTAGTGCCGTGTCGGGATTCAAACCCTCGACCTTCGCATCTCCAGTCAACGCCTTAAACCACTCGACCACGACACTCCCATTTAATTTACCAGTTCACATGGACCAAAACAATGAGTGCTCCAAAGTCTTAAACAACAAGCTGAGCAATTGGTCATTGTAACGACAAACTGGCGAAACCTTATAGTTAATTGTGTCACCCTGGCACATACATCTAGTTGACACAAGTTTTTCAAAACTACAAGATCTTGAAGTTAAAAAAACCAAGAACTAAACTTAAGGTTTATAGACTCTCGTGTGAAATTTTTCTGATGTGATTTCCTATCAGCTTACATGTAATCTTGTTATCTCCGGCTTAATATTCAATGGGGTAACTTAAGAGATATTTATAAAGGCTTCCTCTCTAGGTGTCATGTGACTGAAAGTTGTGTTAATTGTTCTCTATAGAGTACCGAAGCTGTGAAGTCATCAAAATCTATTTTTAGAATTTCTCAACTTTTTCTTCTTTTTCCGAAAGAGCATCATAAATAATGTCCAAATGTCGAAAACCAATTTAGTATGTTAAGCATTGGCTGAGATATGACCATCTGAATAAATAAGTTTCCTATAGGAGCTTGAGTGTTACATGTATTTGCTCTGGTTCATAATAACTAGGAACCAGAGCAAATAACACTGAGTTCCTATAGGAAACTTATTTATTCAGATGGTCATATCTCAGCAAATACTTAACATATTCCATTGGTTTTTGACATTTGGACATTATTTTTGATGCTCTTTAGGAAAATGAAAAAAAAATTCAGAAATTCCTACAAATAGATTTTTATGATGTCACAGCTTCGGTACTCTATACCTGTGTATTTGGATTTGATTTTAGTACAGGGTAAATTCAGTGTGGAATTACATTGTAAATGTTTGTCCAGAGCCCAGCAGATACAGATTTGAATGAAATGTACCTTTTGGGGCATCGTGTGTTCACAAAAAAGAAAATAAGTTAAACAACAACAACAACTGAACAATAAAAGTATCATATTTGTCTGCATTTAGAATTGACATCTAATATCATGCCAACATTTAATATTGATAGATGACATGTTAGTGAAAAAATTCAAAATTTGATATTTCTGTGAAATTCTGTGACCCTGACATGAAACTGACTCCTGCATGTAGAAGTTATATCCATGGTAAGTCATGGTAAGTAGAAATCAAAAAGTCATTAAGTTCTGAAGTTCAGAGTCTGATTTAAGAAAATGTTTTTTCAGAGAAATTGGAAACTGTTAAAATCCTTTTCCAAATCAAATGGAGAGGACAACCCAATTACGAAGTGATCTTCACATCTTTAGCCTGTTTTTGGTGTACATTGTAATTCTCATATATTTTTTCCTAAAATATGTTTCAATATTTCTGATCCCCATATCTAGCAATTTACATTGTACACAACCATAGCCCACAAGGCTACTCTATGTAAAATCATGTACCGGGAGTCCCTGAAGTTCAGTACGGTGTACGATAACCATATCCTCAATTTATTTTGTCACACTTGAGGGCCATGATGTATGTACATGTACACTACATGTACGTGTTGGTGATGAAATATTTAGGTAAAATGATGCTAATACATTTATGTATCATTAGTTAGTATCGTTAAAGGTAAAGACCAGTTCTAGTCATGCGATTGCATTGTGAAAGAAACGTTGTGGAATCGATCAGAAAAGGTTGATCATCTAGCATGTACTGCAAGGTTCTGGAATCATCAAAATGATAAGAAATTTGGCCCAGTATTGGTAAAGTTACAAGCACTGTACACAGGACGATGTATGTGGGACTACGCGACATGTGCACGATATCTATCCAGTCCAGATAGATATAATAATTTACCAACTTTGTATTATCGCGTATTCGCCAAAACATTCTTTCACATGATTGGTAATAAAAGCTTTCATTTCATTTTATGAGAGGGGGGCGTTTCCAAAACTGGTCTATACCTTTAAAGCCCACCTCACTCTATATAATTTGACCATGTGTATGTCCGACTCTAATTTTGGATGAATTAGCAATTGGCATTTGATATTAACATTCAAACTTCTAAAATCTTATTGATCAGATCATATAGAGGATCTGAATAGTTATATGATTAATAAATTTAAATTTCTAGGGAGTTCATGCTTCCTTGGAGGAGGAAAAAGCTAAATTAGCTCAGAATCGTGGTGACGTCAGACCACTGGTCCGATTGTGTACGATTTGTAGCCAATTGGGTTTTTATTCTGACGAGAATAATACAATGCACTAAAATTCCGGTTGTGAGTATTCTTATGATTAATAAGAACATGAATTAGGAAAATAATGTTTGTTTAGATTGCCATACATGTATTGCTTTTAAAAAAAAAAATCAGATTGCAGGAGGATTGAAGAGTGTGCGGAGGGCTTTAAAGGAATAGACCAGTTTTGGAAACGCCCCCCCTCTCAAAAAAATGAAATTGAAGCTCTTATTACCAATCATGTGAAAGAATATGTTTTGACTAATACGTGATGATACAAATTTTCCCGGGAAACCGTCAAATTAATATATTTGGTAAATTATTATATCTTTCCGAACCGGATAGATATTGCGCACATGTCGCGTAGTCCCAAATACATCTTTCTGTGTACAGTGCTTGTAACTTTACCAAACCTGGGCCAAATTTCTTATCATTTTGATGATTCCAGAACCTTGCAATACACACCAATACTTATATGCTAGATGATCAACCTTTTCTGATCGATTCCACAACGTTTCTTTCACATTGCAATCGCATGACCAGAACTGGTCTTTATCTTTAAGAGGTATAGGCCTACAATACTTGTAATTTAACATGTGTATTGTGTGATACACAAAGTGCATGTACATGTAGGTCACATCTACTGTATTGATCTGGTTGACCTCAAATCGTGTGTCCTATACACATGTACTTGAACTTTGCTAGAAATTTTTGTTAGGCCTGCTTTGAGGATTAAAAAAGTAGAAAACATATTTACACTGGCATAACCTGAATCTGCATATGTGCATTTAAGCTATGAATTTTATTTTCAATTAGTTTTTTTTTTTTTTTTTTTTTGGGGGGGGGGGGTATGGATCTTTTCTTATGCATTATAAATAATATTTATTTTGATAAATAAATATACCAGATTACATGGACTGTTATTCATCTTAACACCAGTAACTGATAAAATACTCTCAGAGTACAGTACATGTACTGTATTTAATTGGACTTCTCTTCAATTTAAATTTGGTTTTATTAAAAGACCCCCTCTCCTGCCCCTTTCCCCTACTGCCTCCAAAAGTTCATCACATAATATTGTTTTATTTGTTAAACTGATATAATTAGACTTGTGTTCATTATATTTTATTTTGCTTTATCTTTTATCACAGAGCGTATTCCAAGTGTTCTACTGCATGATTCTTCAAAAGGTCTTCTGGTCTGGTTTCTGCAAGAGATACCACCACCTGACACATAGACTGGTCACATGACTACCACATGGTGGCCTACATGTATCTGTCAAAACTCTCTGATACATGACACATACATTTAGAAGTACGTTTGGATACTACGAGACCGTGTCTGTAATGTAAGCAAGGCTGAAGGTTTTACTTTCCCCAAGTATAAACTGTAAAGTCAGAACGATTGATGTATGATGTAAACACATGGCATTGAATAAAAGGTGTTTGGGGTATGAATACCGATACTTGTGACTCAGCGATAGAGCAGTATCTTGTGATTTGAGAAGATGGCAGTTACAATGAACAGCGCGGCTGAGCTGCTGTCGCTGGCCCAGCGGCTGAAGGAGGAGAGGCTTTACATCCAGTCTGAGAAGCATCTCCTGCAGGGACTTCACGAGGAGGTAACCCAGACCTCGGACAAGCTCCATCGTGTTGCCTGGATCACCCAACAACAGCGTCAGACCCTCAACAGTCTGGTGAGGGCAAGCTCCAATTCCCCTCCCGCTGCCTGCTGCTACCGGGCCAACGCCCTGGAGCGCGTCGGGTTCGTTGACGGGTACAAGCAGCTGGGGTTCCAGGATTCGCTGTACGGAGACGTGTTGAACTATCTCCGAGAGAACCCCTCGATTACGGCTCAGATCTTAGCCCAAGGAGAGAGAGCAAACCTTGAGAGGGCACCAGGATTAGTGCACTCTGTTATCTCTGGTATTTATGGAAACTGTGTCGTGGATGATGATGAGCAGCACTTTTTAATTTTCATTCAATCTCTGATGAGACATCAACTCTCGGAGAGTGATGATCCTCGTCGGTTACTGCGTAGAGGGCGCTGTGCGTTTGCTATAGCTTTTAAAGTTTTCACAGAAGCCCTGTTCAGTGGGAAATTGTACTTGACAGCTGCGTTGCATGAACCTGTCATGGCCGTGCTGATGAACGACGAAGTTTGCTTAGAAACGGACGTCCAAAAGGCAATGGACCACTTTTCCCCAGAGGAAC
Source organism: Strongylocentrotus droebachiensis (assembly GCA_035222895.1). Classification (NCBI taxonomy): domain Eukaryota; kingdom Metazoa; phylum Echinodermata; class Echinoidea; order Camarodonta; family Strongylocentrotidae; genus Strongylocentrotus; species Strongylocentrotus droebachiensis. The sequence continues at coordinate 78,078 of JAVYIG010008643.1, read as the reverse complement.
GGAAGCAGCGATTTGGAACACCGGGAACTCCGGAGTATGAACAAAGCGTTCAGAAACACATGAACAGCATCATGGACCAACTTGTGGGACTATGTAACAAATTCATTATTGAACTACACAGTAACATCTACTGCTTCCCTCCTAGCCTGGACTGGATCATAAGTCAGCTTCATAAGATCCTGGTGGATGCAGGTCAAGTGGGGTCAGCTGACATCCGCATCATGTGTGCTGACCTCCTGCTGACCTGCTTCGTCGGTCCTGCAATCGTTGATCCCGAGCCCTATGGCATCACGTCGGACATCCTGGTGAGCGAGACGGCTCGGTTCAACCTGATGCAGGTTGCTCAAATCCTACAGGGTCTGGCTCTCCAGACATCAACCACCAGCAAGGAATCCTCAGGCAGGGTACCGGACATCTACGCAAGATTTCCAAAGGTGAGTCCTGCTGTAATAATTGAGCTTACGTAATTCAACTTAAAACAAAAAATTTACCAATTGTCTGTCTGTTCAGTGCCAGAAGGGTATTACAGGTAACCCTTGTGTTATACTATATTATAGATAACATGTATTGATTGCTATGAGAGGCATAGCTGTTTCTATAGCAGGATGTAACGCCCTTGAGAGCCAGTGTAGAAACAGCTACCGTATTTGCCGGCGTAAAGGCCGCACCGCCGTATAGGCCGCACCCCCAACTTTGACATTTCGTAGAGGAAAAAAAAAAAAAAAAAAAAACGGACCAAACAAAATGATCGTAATTTTCTTGTAGAACACTCTTTTTTTTTTACAAACTTTACCAAATTCATCAATATTCTTATAAATCAACAAGGAGTTAACCTCAAAAATGATCATAATTTAGCAGATCTTCATCGACTTTTAAGCTAGTACTGTATCGTACGCAGATTTGGTATCCTACAATACCCCTTCCTCGATGTGCGGTGTAATCCGAAATAGCATTTTTCGACCTGCGCAGTTGCGTTGCGCGGCAGCTAGCTCCGTAAGTACAGCCTGTCCCTTTGTTTACTTTTTGGCGATGCAATGGTACGGACTTAGATCTATCATCTAGATCTATCGGCAGATTTTATTAGAAAAATAAGTTTTTTCGTCTTCATGTCAACTATGCAACATAAAATTGTCGGTAAGTTGTGTGGAGTTATTCTAGAATTGTCCTGTACCGTTGTCTAGTCATGCTACCGTTCCTATAGTCCCATACGTGCAAATGGACGTGATGTTTTGACCGCTGAATTTTGTTGTTGTTGCGTATACGCCGCACCCCGACTTTTTGATTTTTTCTCACCCGAAAATACTGCGGCCTTTACGCCGGAAAATACGGTATGCCTCAAATATTAAAGCAGTCTATATATCTTTTGCATTGTACATGTATATACCGAATTCCCCCCAAAATCTACAAAGAATTCTTGCCTTATCCTTTTCTTGAGTAAAGATTGGTTAAAACATCACAGAAAATCTGAAACACTGTCTGTTAATCTTCGCTGGTAAGTTGCCTGCCTGTTACGAACATTCAGGAATCGCTCACACTCTGTATGGTATCTGCGCTTGCACAAAGAAACTTGTTACATGAAACCAATGGGGATCTCAGCAAACTTCACCTGTGCGGCCCGTTACCCGGGCAACAGGCATCTTTCTTATTAAACTATTGACCATTACCCGGGCAACATGCAATAGTTCATTTCTTTACGGGCATGGCTAAAATGGGGACTCCAATGTTGACCAATCAGATGGCTAGATTTATTCAACATAATATAGAAGAGAGGTATTTATTAAAGTTTAATCTCCTTCTGGCTCCAAACTGACAAAATGCTTTTCATTATCTCACCCCTGAAGATTCTCTGAGAGACTCAGGGTTATTTCTTGATGATAATATAAATTTGCTGTGTGGGAGACTTTTCCATAATAATGGTATCCAAGTTCGGTGGTAGCGAATAATGACCTACATGTACTGTACTGCACATGGAAACTGACGAGTGACGCAGTCTCCTTTTAAAATACATTTGTCATATATACATGTAAATGGAAATGAGTATGTTGCTTTACAAACAGGAAACAAAATTTGAGAGAGAGTATAATGTAATGGCAAATATTTGTCAAGGAGGACGTACTGCATTAATATCTTCTTGCATACATTTTTGTGCCTCGGGCAACTCTGAAGATGGATATGCTGTCATTCTGTACACCTGTAGTTGGGAGTAAATGTACTTAAAGAAATGTCCAGATTTGGATTTTACATTTGGCTCCAAACAGAAAATGTGAGATAATGACTTTTCCATACAGTGTATGTGGTAATTGGTGGAAATGCAGAGCATTACATAAGACATGTTGGTCATAAAACTGAAGACTTACATTGTATCCTGGTGATTAACAATAGGCAATTTTCGCAAACTCATTGCGGAATTAGAATCTGCGGTTCGTTTGCAAAATCGAGAAGTTACTATAGCATACCTGCCAACCACTCCGATTTAGGCGGAGTTACTCCGCTTTTTTCATACCCACTCCGAATTCCGATTGCATGCCTCAAAACTCCGATTTTTTGTAATTTAAAAATATTTTTAAAACAAACGACTGTTGCATAAGACTAAAGCATAACACAGCACTGATAACCAGATCACGCCATCGAAATCCAAGGTTTGAGTTCGTTGGATCACGCCGACATCCGCTCGCGCTCATAGAAGATATACACAGCGCAGCCCGAACGCGATCGTTAGTTCCGCAGTGATTATCCATGTACTGCATGTAGTTAATACATGGAAGCATGTGCGCAACTATATCGATAAAGTGTGTGCGGACGTTGTACTAATACACTACATGTACTGTATACATTGCCAATGTATACAGTGCATGTATGTAGTGTATGATTGGCGTGTTTTCTTCAATGCTTGTGCGGTGACTGCGATCGTGGAAGCTTGTTATTTACCGGACTTCCTCGGATTTATTTTGGATTACTACTACTATATTCTTCTTCTTCGTTGATTTCTCCATTTTTGAAGGACAAAATGGGTAAGACTCGTGCTGTTCATAAAAATAGACCCTAAAGTCCTGTGTACCCCCCGGTACGGGCTACTACCCCAATCCTTCGGTGGTTTGCGACCTCGTAGTCCATCCAGAAAAATTTACTCCGAATTTCTCTTGTCTCAGGTTGGCAGGTATGCTATAGTAACAGTTGGATGACCGCTGAGGCCCTGAAATCTAGAACAGGTTTTGGCCAAATCTACTCTTTTGTCAGTGCAATCAATGGTCGAATGAATAATAAAATTGTGATTTTTATCTAGTTTCCGTCCTTTGTATTGATTTATTATGTTAAAATTGATAACAACATTTAGTATAAGTTACAAGTATCTCTTTTATTAAAGCACAAGCACACACACACACCCATACACGCCACACCACTTAATTTTAAATGTAGGCCTGAATTAAAAAGTTATTAATTAGCATACAATCGTACATGAGCTCTACCATCAAATGAGTGTTTTTGACAATGATCAAACATGAATCAACAGTGCAGTAAAATATAAACATAGGCAAGTTTTTTAATTCTTTTAAATTACCTGGTAAAACATATTCTTAAAAATGACTTAAATGGTCTTTAGGATTGCAGGACACAAGAACACCCTGAAGAAGAAAAAATTTCATAGTAGTGCTTATTTGGGGAAAAATACCCCTCGCCGCCGCCGCCGCCCCCCCCCCCCCCCAAAAAAAAAAATGTCCACAATTTTATTATTCATTCGACCATTGATTGCACTGACAAAAGAGTTATTAGACCAAAGTTAGAAATATTATTACAGAATGACGGTTTTGAGAAGGCCAATAAATGACCTTATGGTGTGTGGGTTTATCATATATAGGCCTACTATCGTTTGTTCAGAGCCAGAAGGGCATTCGTTGTGTTAAGAGTTAACATCCTTCTGGCTCTCAGCAGACCATGATTATAAATAAAAGTAATACAGAGAGTGCGAGCATACTGGAGGGAGAGCTAGAGAGAGAGAAAGAGAGAGAGAGAGAGAGAGAGTGAGAGAGCAGTGGCACAACACAGAAAACTACGAAAACTTGAATAAAAGCACTACTCAATACACAATAGGCCTATATTATTCTGTCAAACTGTCAAAGGAGAGTCTGTGCTTGCATACTACTATGCCACTCTATAAGTTGAGGTGCATTTCCAATACACGCACCAGTAGGGTCTGAATCATAAAACTACTCAGACTTGAATAACACTATTTTGTCAAACTGTCAGATTAGCGTCTGTGCTTGCAGACTACTATGCCGCTCTGCAAGTTGAGATGCCTTTCCAATACACGCACCAGTAGGGTCTGAATCATAAAACTACACATATTTGAATATAAAGCACTACTCAAGACACTATGGCCCGAATTCACAACAGTGGTACAAAACCCCCCGGGGGTTTAAACCCCCTCCTAGGTTTTTGAAACCATGGTTTAAACCCCCGGGGGGTTTAAACCTCTCTCTGATTCACCAACGATGGTTTCATTTGTACCATGGTACAATCCAATTGTACTATGGTACAATCCGTTGTACAAAAGAAACCGTGGTTAAACCGCGGTTTCTTTCTACTGCGCATGCTCAGTAGATCAGATACTGTCTGCTACATCCAAAATGGAGGCCTGGGGCGGGTGTTTCATCAACTAAAATTACGATACTAAAAATCTATTTTAAGGCCGAATCAGCTTTTAGCTTAAAACTGATAATTGTGAAGTGTTTCATCGAATCGATTTTAAGCTAAATGAGATTTGTAGGGCTCTACATACAATCAATGCTAGTCAATTTGGGGGTAATACGATCACAAAATAAATGGCATCGCTGAACGTCTGTCTACAAAAAGGGCAAGACTGCCAAGAGAGGTTTGAAAGGTAAGTAAATTACGTTTTTCTTTGAAAATATTAATTCTGTTGATAAAAAAATGTTATCTTGGAAGAAGAAAAATGTCCCTCTCATTTTTTATGGAAGTACATTTTGTTTAACCGAACGATATTTTAGATAAATATCAATTTACACACTCCTCAACTGGGCTAAAGTTGGACGAATTGCACCGGTTCATTCATTTCAGTCCCATCCATATAAATTCATGTAGATCTAAGTTAGATCTAGGTCCAACTTATTTTTTTTTTGCCGATGTTTACTATTCGGTTAGGACAGGTACAAATTCATTAATTTAGTTTATTTTTGCAGTTGATAACAATATAGGTCCACCACGGCATTAGGAATTATCACGTTGCACGGGTCTTGTGCTTGCTGTAGATTTGGAATTGGGCTTAGAATAGATGATCTTGTTATCATCACCTCTGTCTAGACTAGACTCTAGACCCTACTTCAATTTCTGGCATTTTGCCGGGGCGGCGGTAGCCGGGTATGCAGTATGTCGTTGTAATAGTGGTATCCCTTCCTTTTACCTTGGCCCTTGTCTTGTTTAAATCTGACCTAGATAGTAGAGGTAGATTCAGAGTCTAGTCTACATAATTGATAGATCTAGGGTAGATGTAGACCGACAGTAGTCTCTAGCCTACTGCAGCTCTATTCTGCAGGACTAGTCATAGATGTGGACCTAGAATTTAGGTCTAGACTACAGTATTTTGTAAGATCTAAATTAAGGAGTTAGGTCTAGGTCTTGTCGGTACCTAGTCCGAATTTTCCGTCTCTTTCGTTCGTTAGCCTCTTATTGGGGTAGGCTAACGAACGAAAGAGACGGAAAATTTGGTCTAGTCGGTACCTAGACCGAAAATTTCTGTCTCTTTTGTTTGTTAGCCTTTTTTAATATGGGTAGGGTCGGCTCCCAAATAACAGGCTAACGAACGAAAGAAATTTTCGGTCTAGTCTGTACCTAACAGTAACAAGTTGGATTCTAGACTAGATGTATAATTTGTATCAGTAGTAGCCGTAGCAGTGGCGGATCTAGGGGGGGGGGGGGGGGGGCCGGCCCCCCACCCTGGAAAAAAAAGGTGCAAAAAGATGTAAATTTTACCTTTTGGGGGAGATGCCCCCCCCCCCCCTCCCTGGCGCTCAAGGGGGGGGGGGGGGGTGGTGCAAATTTTCAAGGGCCCCCCCAAAAAAAAAATGTTCTTCCCCCCCCCCCCCCCCGGATCCGTGCTTGAGCCATAGGCACGTGTATTAAAACTATTGAGCTCTATTATTATATTTTCTTAATTTCATTTTTCTTTTGACAGAGTCGGACTGAAAGATGGAGTGGACCTCCAGTCCTATCTACCGAATAGACCTTTAGTAGAAGACTCGAAAGTTCTTTCCTGCCATGTCTCTACACTACAGTCTTGGATTTCTCATCCTACCTCAGCCTCAAGGAAAGGTTTTGGATAATTATGCAGAATGTACTCAAGCTCAATGTCTGGGCGTAAAGCTATAGATCAAGTTGAAAAGGTAAGCATTATTAATTTCCATAATTGATCCCATCAGTAATTTCCATAACTTATCTTATCAGTATGTTCTGTGCCTGCCATTGTTGTCATACCCGTACAGCAGTTATTACAAATAAAAACATAAGTCAGTGCATTTTTCATAATTCTTGTAAGAAGTCCAATATCCATCTCACCTAGTCTGTTGTATAAAACGTACAAAAATGGTTATGAAATAATTCATTTCTTCAAAAGTAAACAAATTAATTATTTATCTTTTGTAACTAAAATTGCTTTTGTCTCAAATCTTTTGAAGAATACTTTTTATTCTTCTACTTTATTTATTTTGCAATCAAAGTATTTGAAAACATCATAAATACGAAAATTTTAGATCGATTAAAAAATTACACTTGTAATTATTAATTGATTAATTTATTACATAACTTTAAATTCTGATTCTAGACTGCAGACCCTGAATTACCTGCAACGTGATGCTTCATATGGAACATCAGCCGGCCAACAGATAGAAGCTCCCTTTTCCAGCTTTAAGCAAGAGGGACCATAATCACGAGATACAGATCTTGGTATCATGGACTGGTTGCTTTCTTTTACAAACACCACTTCTTTTAATAAAAGATTCCTCTGAAGCTAATGAAATTTTAGATAGATTAAAAAATTACACTTGTAATTATTAATTGATTCATTTATTACATAACTTTAAATTCTGATTCTAGACTGCAGACCCTGAATTACCTGCAACGTGATGCTTCATATGGAACATCAGCCGGCCAACAGATAGAAGCTCCCTTTTCCAGCTTTAAGCAAGAGGGACCATAATCACGAGATACAGATCTTGGTATCATGGACTGGTTGCTTTCTTTTACAAACACCACTTCTTTTAATATAAGATTCCTCTGAAGCTAATGAAAATGCTCTAGTTAAGGTTCTAAAATGTTGCCATCGAGTATGAGATATTTGGTTTGATAAAATGTTTACATAAAATATTGTAAAGGAAGTAAAATTGTCAATGATATTTCCAAGATTTCCTGTATTTTAAACAGAATCTTAGAATCTTGCAGAAAAAAGAAAAGAACTAGTTACAGTTAGAGGATCAAACCAAAGTCATAATCCATAGCTCTGTAATTTAGGCCTGCCCTTTCTAGAAATTTCATTTTAAATCTTACAAATTATGATTCTGTCATGGAGGTTAATACCAAACTCACATTACATAGATAATTCTGTTCATGGCAATAATTCTTAAAATATCAAATTGGAAATTTCAAAGATGATTTGAACAGTAAACCAATTTGATGACCTATATGGAACTCTTCCTGGAGGCACTTCTTGCATGACTATGTATCGATAATTACATGTTGATGCTTAAAGTGCTATGTAGCAATTACACAATAACAATTACAAAAGAAACAACATAACATTCTGATTGCAGTGAAAACAGATTTTTTTTTTTCCTGCAGGAAATATATGAACTTTGACTTATGTTGTCCTTAAATACTTTTTTGTCAAAGCTGATAGAAGAGAATTGATGGTTACTTTCATATAGACAAATTATTGTATTAAAAAAACAAAACATTCTCACTGACAGCATGACCTTACATGACAATGTATATCACCTTTTAGATTAACAACCATCTGAGTAACAGCAATCCTTGTGCCAAGTATTACTCTTTTAATCTCCATAAAAGTACCTCGAAAAGACAGTGGCAGATATCAAGCTGCAAAAGTTTTAACAAATGGTTGATAATTTAGTAGAAGTACTTTCATTTGTGTAATTTCAAGTATTGTTATTGTATCCCTTGAAGGTATTTGCTATGCTCATCATTTACAAAATGTAGATTTCATTCATTAAACCATAATCATATTGATTAGAAATTAAAATCTGTGTTAAATATATTTTGTATGTACAGTATAGTTTGTCTTTTAACAAGAATAAAGAATTTAATTGAAGAAAAAAAAAGATTAATGGGGGGGGGGGGGAGCAAAACAAATGAATGGATGAGATTGTAAGCTAGCTCATGGTAGTAATTATAAAATGATGATAAAGGGCAATGATATGATTCAACGATGGTGTTTGTTTGATGGTGAGTATTTTTATTGTTTTTTTAATTTTTTTTACTTTATTTATTTTTCGTGGGGGAAGAGGGGGGGGGGGGGGCGGGCATTCATGAAGGAATAAAATCACTTTGAAGGGGGCGGCAAGCAAAGTGTTGTGATGAGAGAGAGTATATGAATGGAATAATGGCCCATAAATGTAAGCACATAAGGTAAGAAAAATATAGAAAAGGGGGCACATAACAAATTTCTAAAAAGGGGCACTCTTAATAACAAGAGGAACAAAGAAACAAAGTTAAAACAGGACAAATCACATAAAGGGAAAGTGCATTTGTAATAAATAAAAGGGAACTTAAGGAAAAAGCAGGCCACACATGTATACTTGGAAGAAAAAAAATTGGCCATTTTGCCTACCCTATCTCCCCCCCCCCCCAAAAAAAAAAGAATCAACAACAACAAAACATTTTTTTTTTTTTAAAGGGTGGGGGTAATATTCCATGTTGGCTTCCACGGAGGTAATTGTCCGTGGGGGGGGGGGGGGGGGTTGGGGGGTTTCAGGGGGCTATTTTTTTCGAGGGGGGGGGGGTCGACGATTATCCCAATACTTTTTCTTTCTTCCTCTCACTCTCTCTAAATTTAAAACGTTACGAGTACACACTCCTTTTCCTCAACCTCTGCTTTCCTGTATGTACATTTGTATGTCAATTTCTCGTTATTGTATCCCACCCCCCTTCTCTCTCTCATTAACTCCTTTATTTTGTTTCTCTCACGCTCATTCTCTGTCTTCTTTTACATCAAACAGGATTGTCAAAATATCCATTCTTTCTCAAGTTTTTTATCAGCATACCAAATATAATGAGACAGTCAATAAACATTACATGCATCAGCTCTTTGATATTTGCAAATTTCTGTCACTTTGCTATATAGATATAAAACAATATATATTTTTCTCATTCACAGTAAAATAAATCAAATGGTATTACAATGGGATCAGTCATATTGAATGATTTTTAAAACTGCCACCCTATTTATGCACTTTGATTACAAGGCTCATATCAATCAGTGGCAGATCCATGAGAAGCATGGGCCTGACACCCCCTCCCGTTTTTGTTTTGATTCATGTCATGTAAAACTTGGGTGCAATTAGAGTCAGTTGAAATAGACAAGTAAAGTACATCATGCACAAATAAGGATTAGACTTTATCATTTATTTTACTTTTACAAACGCCGATTTCCAGACATCAGATAAACGTAAAGGAAACAATGATCTATGAAAACTAAATGAACTTCCTGAATAGCATTACAAGGGTCAAGTTTTCTGAATGAAATTTTACTTGAAGTGTATAATTAAGCGATTTGTTAAGGTACGGCAGTTTAATAATAAATTGTTGACATTCCCACACCCAAAAAGAGGGGGAGAGGAAAAGAGGTGCAGTAAAATGACAAATGACATTCTGTCAGTTCATCAGTAGCACATTAAGGCTTAAAGGTATTTTTATTTCTAAAAAAATCCAGAATCTCTTGGAATTCATGAGAAAACCATCCAGTTTCTTCTCCACGTTCTTCACCTATAAGGGCTGTCATTAACTTGCCAATGGGCAGGAGATGCATCTGATTTCTATCTTCACCTTCTTTCTTGGAATCCATGTAACTAAAAGGAAGAACAAATGTATTTAATTAACTTCCTTTTTTCCTCCATCAATATATCCTGAAGTCTAAGACCTCGCTGAAAGATATCACTTTGAAAAATTATTTGTTGAATTGCTCCATTATTACACCTCACATTATACCCGATGAAGAGGCATAAATAATTATATAACAGTACCTTAAGCATAAATTGCTGTCATTTAATTTTCTGTGACAGCCACAGGGATGTATTGCTGAACAAGTGAGCAAGAAAGAGAAACAATAACATAAAGAGAGGGAGAAAGCTATAGATTGAGCAAGGCAACGGGACAGTAACATCAATGCAATGAATTAAAAACATTTATGGGACATTTTGTCAGAAAAGTAACTGAACCATAATATTGAGATATAAAAACAAGCATAAGCAAGAATAATGATTAAAAAGTTGATAGTGAAAGCAAACTAAATCTTACCTTTCAATGTACAGTGCCATCTGCACCCTGCCACCCTCCCATAGCAATGTCAGCAGCATCATTCAGCACATACACATCTTTTGGTCAGACATATTCTCCACCTTCTGTGGAAGTCAAAACAAGGAACAAGAATGTAATGAAGTTAGTAATGGCTGAATATCATTCTGGCATAATTGAATAACAAATACTTTTATTATACCGGTAGTCTTTTTTCATTTCAATGTTCCTTTGTACATTATTTTATTATCATCATTCTCTTATCATTATTGTTAATTGATTTTTTTTTTTAATAATTAAAAATGTATATTTTTTAAAGTCAAGTTCAGGCTGCTGTTCAATTTTCAATGACCTGTACGAACCCTATAAAAACAGTGTACATTTATACTAGTGCTGTAACATCACGGATATCTCCAATTCCGTTTAACCGCCAGTCAAAACCGGACGGTTTTCGGTTAAACGATTTAAAAAAAAAAAAAAAAAAAAAAAAAAAAAAAAAAAAAAAAAAAAATCGTTTTTTTTTTTTTTTTTTTTTTTTTTTTTACCGACTCTGTCGGCAACTTTCATTTAACTGCGAGGTGCATTTAAAGGGGCCGATTTGTGCTTGTGAACTTGTCACAAATATTAGTAACAATGTTGTTTTTAGAATAATGTGTAAGATCATTAATGTAAATTGAAAACAGTAGAGGACCTAGGACAGAACCTTGTGTAAAAGTTGGATGAATTATTATTATAAACTACATATTGAGATGATGAGATCTATTACAAAGATTACTTTCAAACCAAGATGACAGACAAATTGGAGTGTTGTTCTAGTTTTGGAGTGGTGAGTCAACACACAGATTACTGAGCTGGGAGACATTGCCAGGCATAGTGCCAGGTGGAGGGGCATAAATCGAAACTTCAAAAAAAAAAAAAAAAAAAAAATATTATAAAAAAAAAAAAAAAAAAAAAAATATAAAAAAAAAAAAAAAAAAAAAAAAAAAAAATCGGGAAAACGAAACCGTCCAATTGAAAACGGAATCCGCCATGGGCGGTCGGATACCGGACGGTTAAACGTTTGACTACAGCACTAATTTATACACAAATTTAGTTTAAGAAAACAAAAAAAAACTCACCAACGGCATAGAAACAAAGAGCCGTCAAAACCTGGAGATAAACAGGTAGTGGATCATTCCTCTCCATGTTCCTCTTCAAGCACGTTGATGAGGTAGATTACCGTCTCCATTGAGAAACGTTACGTTACGCACCTGAAACGCTTCATCCGCGTACAATTCAAATGGATTTGTACGTCTCTCTGACCTCACTGAGGTCTCGGCTCAAGTATCTGTATGGAAAAGATAGATATAGTTTGATGAGACGAGTTGAAATATTCAATAAAAAAGTGCATGTCTAAAGAATGATTTTCATTATATACATGTAGCTATCTTTCCTACTCTTCCGTACCGTAGGATTGATTTCCAATTGGCACTAACTACCAGTAGGTCAGGGTATTTTGGGAGTTCTTAGAGCTGGGTATTGGCTTCCAACCCCCCCCCCCCCCCCCCCCCCTCACTCTAGATCATTTGAAGTCAACATTTCTTTTTAAACCATGGCAAAACAGTGAATCATGAAAGATATTCCGTCAACAATCTCAGCAATGCCATCATGTAGATTCTACACATGTCTATTCCACGTCATCATACTACTCAAACTTGATTTGTAGAATATGAAAGTTCAAATTTCATTAGCAAGATGTAAATTATTATTATTTTTTTTTTTTTTTAAAGTCTTACTCAAATAGGTATTTGCAAAGAAAAAGGAAGTAGATCTAGATCTAGGCCTAATGGGTACTGATAGGCTACTTGGTGGTAGACCTATGCGTAACAACATTCATGGACAGTCCTTGACCTTGTGTCTCTTAAAACCTAAAAATCACTAGATTTATCAATTTAGATAGACGTAGGCCTACCCGGCCTTAATTTATTCTTAATTTTAAACATTTAAATTGAACAAGTTATTGACGATTCAATAGAAGAAGAAAAAAACAATTTAATCCTACCTCTCTCACTCTCTGGATGCAGGGAAGGTGATGGAGATAGGCCATGTTTCTTTCTTGTTCAGCAGTTGTTTACTGTCTGTGGAACAATAATGAAATGAAATTGTTAGGAGTCTGAATTACTAAAGGCAACATCTATATTTAAAAAAATGCATTTATTTCATACATTACCATTGAAGTAAAACTAAAACACAAGCAAATTAACTAACCAAAGTATATGATCGTATAGATTCTAGACTCTACTCTCTAGATCTAGACTAGACTAGATCTAGTCTAGTCTACTGTTCAAGAAAAACAAAATCGCAACCTTGCCAGACGACTCACCCTGCCGCCTAACTCCAGGGAGCTCTGCATAGGAAAAACAATTCAATTACGGTAGCCCTAACTAGGTCACTAGATCAAGCAGGTATTTTGGGAGTTCTTAGACTTTACTAGTCTAGAGCGGGGTACTATTGCCTTATTGGCTTCCAGTAAGTTCCACCCCCCCCCCCCTCCCACCACTCCTGATAACTTGAAGTCAACATTTCTTTCCATACCATGCAGCACTGATTAAGCAATGATTATTACTAGGAAGTAGATCTAGACTAGATCTAGTCTAGACCTATGTGAGTAGAGACTAGAATAGAGTCTAGATCTAGAATAGATTCTACACATGACTAGAGACAGAGTCTAGACTATTCCAATTTCCAGGTCTTCATTTCTAGATCTACTAGGTCTAGTCTGGGGCCTACTAGACTAGACCTAGGCTACTCCATTATTCATAGATCACTCGGTATTCCCAGATTTTAACTCTCATATTCTATGAATCACTTTCGCGTTGATCAAATGCTAGATCTAGTCTGGTAGACTAGACCCCGGGCCCTAGACTAGATCTACGGCTACGCGAACTTGATTCATAGAATACGATTACGAGAGTTAAAATCCGGGAATCGTGAGTGATCTCCGAATAAAGGAGGAAGAAGAAACAAGTGGGAGGTCGAGGACGAGATTACTAGGTCTAGATCTACTATCTTGACCTAGGTCTACTATCTATCTAGTCACTAGATAGGCCCCCGCCTGAGTGGGCGCACACCAGCAAATGAAAGCATAGTCTAGGCCTAGGGTCCTGCTGTCCCACGGCCACCGGCACCAGTCGTAAGTTGTAGCGGGAAACTCCCGCCACCACACCAAACGTGTAAAATGAACCAGCGTAGGCCTACTCGTATCATATGGGGGGGGGGGGGGGGGGGGGGGTAGTGAGCACTTTGATTTTTCTTACTCAACACCCCCCCCTTCCCTGTTTTAAATTGTGTTAAGCCCCCCAAAAATTGCATGAATGATCTCCCTCGAAGCAGTTCCCCAAACCAAAGTTGACAGCCCTGTCAAATGCACACAATCATGCCGATGCGACCGGCTGTAACTTGTAAGTAGATTTTCTAAGTTTGACAGTGGTCTAGATCTAGACCTAAGTTAGATCTAGGCTAGATCATGAGATCTAGACCCTAACTTAGTCGTAGACTCACGATTTTAATTTTTCTATTCTTTCTAACATTTGTTGGCGAGTTGAAAAACTTATATTTTACTGCTAGAGTCTATTTAGGTGCATTCAATTGTCACTAAAGTACCGATTTTGAGTGAAATCAGTTTAGTTTTGTACAGTTGTGTTTGAATTGTTGAGAATCAATACTAAAACAGGTTTTAATTATACACAGCCAGCGCCAGGATAGTAATGCAGCGCAGGCAGCTAGGCCTATGTATGTGTCGGGCGCGGCGCTGCACTGGGCCGGCCGAAAATAACGGCTCAGCCAACACAAAAATGAACAAATGGGACTGTATAAAAACAACTCTTGCGATAAAACCCAAGTGGAAAACAACAGTGGCAGGTCTGATTACGAGTGGAATTTATATATTCATCAAATGAACGAGAAATAAAATGAACAAACACATTTGATAACTAGTAAATGAATGTTACCGACGGAAATACATCGATTTACTTACGATTCGTGTTTTCAATTCTGCCGCACACGATATGATTGACATAAAATTTCAATAATGTCGTCTGTGATTTTTGTTCAACAATTTCAGCGCCAATTTCAAGAAGAGCAGACGAGGTGGTGTTTGCGCACGCGCGGGGGATTGTACCACTGATTGTACCACACCTAAGGGTAGTACAAAATCTAGACCAAATTATGACGTAGTTAAACCCCCCGGGGGTTTAAACTTCCTTTGTGAATACCAAAATCAGAGGTTTAAACCTCCGAGGGGGGTTTTGTACCACACCCATGGTACAATCCCTCTTTGTACCACTGTTGTGAATTCGGGCCTATGTTGTCAAACTGTCCGATTAGCGTCTGTGCTTGCAGACTACTATACCATGCTATTCAATTTGGGATGCATTTCTGTAAGCACTAAAATGTCTGAATCATACAACTACTCAGACTTGAATACTAGTACTATTGCTACGCACGATATATGCGTAATTGTTTTGTCAAACTGGCAAATCAGAGTCTGTGTTTGAAGACTACTATGCCATCGTTTACTCGTAGAACGCGAATCGTGCACAGTAGATGCGAATACATGTACATTTCGTATGGGAAGTAGCAGAGAAATCACAAGTCCACGCGCATGCGCACATGGGGTATTTGCCCTCTCGAGTACGGAAAAAAAATTCGCGCGCAGGCCAGGGGAAGTGACAAAAGTAGGATCCGTAATCTGTTTAAACAGATTAGTTGAAGTAATGTAATCTGTTTAAACAGATTAGAAGAAATATCGTAATCTGTTATAACAGATTAGTGGAAATACCGTAATCTGTTTAAACAGATTATAATCTGTTTAAACAGATTAGAAGAAATATCGTAATCTGTTATAACAGATTAGTGGAAATACCGTAATCTGTTTAAACAGATTATAATCTGTTTAAACAGATTAGAAGAAATATCGTAATCTGTTATAACAGATTAGTAGAAATACCGTAATCTGTTTAAACAGATTATAATCTGTTTAAACAGATTAGTTGAAGTACTGTAATCTGTTTAAACAGATTAGTAGAAATACCGTAATCTGTTTAAACAGATTAGTAGAAATACCGTAATCTGTTTAAACAGATTATAATCTGTTTAAACAGATTAGAAGAAATATCGTAATCTGTTTAAACAAATTAGTAGAAATACCGTAATCTGTTTAAACAGATTAGTAGAAATACCGTAATCTGTTTAAACAGATTATAATCTGTTTAAACAGATTAGAAGAAATATCGTAATCTGTTTAAACAGATTAGTAGAAAGTGTGTTTTTTTTTCTTCGTGGCACTAATGGTCTTTCGTACATTCGCGACAATGGTTCTCAAAAAATGATCGCGCAGGACACTCTTCAAAGAGGCAATCCAGCTGTTAAGGCCAGGAATGCACCATTCACTGGCGGGGAAATGCATTTTGTGAGGGACAATTTTTTTTGCTAAATGTTTGTGATGTACATCAAATAAAAGGAAATTAAATCTTTATGAACCATTTTTCACTTATCTATGGCTGTCTCAAAGTGTGATAATGCTAATATTTATTCAGAAATATCCCTTTTTCATGCACTGATTATAATATATATGGACTGAAATGCCCTTCGTGGTAGTGGATTAGGCCACATGTCTAGACATCAGGCTTTGGGCTAGTCGATTAGGCAGAAGGGGTGTTTAGAAATTATTCAACCAAAATAAGGGATGGAGTCAGGCTAAGTCATGTATTGAAAAATGTGATTATATTTCCTTGTATTGATAAAATAATACATTGCTTTTTTGACCAAAATTGCAGTACACAAATTATCTGATTATTTTTATCTAATCTTCTAGTTCAAAATCCCCCCCTGTCTCAAAATGAAATGTATACGCGCAAGACGATCATATCGATATGGCTTGGCTTAGCGCGGGAAAGTCTGGTAAGCTGTAGCCTTTTGACAAGGCCTCGTGACTCTGGCTAAGCGGCTGAGATGAGTCTAGATACCGGAGTGAACGCGCGGCCGAGTGACGGAACGTCACTGACAATTCGCACTGGCGTTCACTGAGGTTTTCGCGATTAGTCTCTTTTTAGTCGCTCGGCGTCTATCAGACATGTGGCCTTGTTTAAAGGCTAGGTAAGCTGGGGCTACGTGTATGTGTGTGTGTGTACTGTAACTGGTTATATACACTGAAAGACATGTGTTGTTCATCATGACTCATGGTTGAGGAATGCAAGTAGTTAGACTGCCAACCAGGCAAAGTTTGTAATAAGCTAAACGAATGTTCTTTGATAATGAGAAATAACGAATTTTGGTAGGATTCCCAATACCATAATTATTTCATAAATTATTGTTATATATTTGAATCACGATGAGCCTATATTTCAAGAGGAAAAAGCAGCCACAAAAAAAACTACTAGAAATTGTGTCAGTTCATTCACAGATCTTAAATCTTTTTTGGGAAAGCAATTCCCATTCATATTCTTGACTTGAGCTAACGAGGTAAAACAAAAAAAGTACTTGTGTTTATTGTAGATTAGTAGATCTAGATGTATTCATGTTCTTTCTTTACATGGCAAGTAGTTTTTTTGTTATTGTTTTTTCATCATCGGGCCAGTAAGGCAGATATTATTAGGTCAGAGAGAAAGAAAGAAAGAGAAGGAAAGAAAACACCTGCAAAGACTCAGACACGGCCAGTTCCAAGTCTGGCACATGTGTGTGTACAGTCAGTCACACAGATTCAACCACATGTAGCTCATACACACATCCAATCACGGCATACACAAGCTCATACACACATCCAATCACGGCATACACAAGCCTGGCTCATACACACATCCAGTCACTACACACACATCGTACACAAAAAATCGCCGTGCGATAAACTGACTTCCGTCCAACAAAACTTACCATAACTTACAGGAAATAAATATTACACGCAATATATGTCCACCAGGATGAACCAAAATTACAAAGTTTTCGAAATAAGGTGAAAACAAAAAGAGACAGCAAACAGAAATACCGAAAAAAAGAGGAAATATAAGAGAAGAAATGGATGGTTGGTCGTAGCTCAATGCATGCATAATTATGGATCATGAAAGGCAAGGTATCGCGATAGCTGTAATCGGTCTCTCAAACGCGCGCGAACATGCCCTTGTTGCTAGGCAGAATCAGCTGGCAACAATAGCCGCTATGAATATTCATGTAGGCTCGTACAGCTTTTGACTGAAATAACCAATAATGGGCCTTTTAAAATTCATAACTCATGGTAGGATTTTTTCTACGGCTAAGTAAAGAGTGCTCTGATTGGCTAATATTTTTCTGCAGAGTTTGACTGACTCTGGGGTCACCAGACGGTCTAGTTTTTTTGTAAACACAGCAAACCACACAATGTGGTCGATTGTCGCGAATGAGTTTTAAAGGGAATAACATGAATTTTGAACAAAGAGATATCCGAAAATGCACATGCAGATCCCCTTACAAAAATGTACCATGTAAAAACCATGGTTTCAGTACCATGGTTACCATGGTTCTCATGGTGGATGGTAATTTGGACAAAGAACCATGGTAACCATGGTACTGAAAACCATGGTAACACCGAAGTATGATAACCATGGTTCAGTGTTAACATGGTGTTCGGTACCATGGTTACCATGGTTCTCGGTACCATGGTTTTCGGTACCATGGTTCTCGGTACTATGGTTACCATGGTTCTTGGTACTATGACCATGGTTTTCGGTACCATGGTTCTTGGTACTATGACCATGGTTTTCGGTACCATGGTTCTTGGTACTATGACCATGGTTTTCGGTACCATGGTTCTTGGTACTATGACCATGGTTTTCGGTACCATGGTTCTCCCACACCTTTCGTTACCATTGTTCTCCTGTACCTAGGTTGCCATGGTACTTGTACTATAATGTTACTGCACGTACCCAGTCGCCTTTCCATTCTGCATGTAGCTTAATAAAAAAGAAAGCATTGATTACATTGCATTATTGATTTTTTGTTATCATTTACAAATCTACTACCTAAATTAAGCACTTTCAACACAGTATTCCTCATAATATCTGCCAGCCCTTGATCATTTAACTTTGAAAGAACATGCTGGTCTGCAAAGTAGACACAAAATGACAGGAGCTGGCATGAAGTCCACTTTCAGCACAATTATCCATATTCTCAAGGTTCGGCCACTACTCTTTCATCTGTTAACAAAAGACATCACAATAATGTTGATCGTTATTGTCAAATGATCATATGACGTATCAAACATCAAACACTGGAAACAATATGTTTACTTTTTTAAAGGCGTTTATTCAAACGAGCTAAAATCTATCTCGCGTAAAATATATAAAACGATTTACAGTCGAAAACTGAAGTCTATTTCTATAGCGAAAGACTGCCGCTTGTTACATTGCATATGACACTAACACTTTCAGCACACAGCAATATTATGAGTAAAATGGTTAGTCTATTTCTATAGCGAAAGACTGCCGCTCATATTCAATAGTACAATTTACAAACTGTCCTTCCAGCGGAGATGCGAGATTCGTTGACGATGTCGTACTCGAATTTGGTTTGAAGAAACAATTGATAGCTAGGCCTACTTCCTATGGTAGATCATAGATGACGTCGGGTAATCATCAGCCAAGAGTCTGCAATGTCGATCGGATGCGAAGTCCATGTTTGGCGATGGTGAAACTTGGTATAGAGTTCGACGCCGACGGTGATCGAAGACAGATCGAAAGTCGATAAATTCATCATTAGCCGGAGTCAGGATCAGACTTGGAAACGACGAAAAGCAAATCGAAGACGAAGAAGGTAAAGAGGAGGTTCTTACCTTCAATCAAAGTTCGACGTCGATGGTGTTCAAAGGCAGAACAAAAGTCGATAATGCCAATGTCCAATTCATCATTAGAGTTCGCAACAAACTTCAAGTTTAAACGCCAAAACGGAGGTCAACGACGAAGAAATGGTGATGGTGGCGTTGATGTTTTGGTCAAGATGATAATAAAGAGCGACGTCGATATGGAAACTACTCATTTGTCATGTTGCGTATATATCTGTAATTTAAAAAAGACAATTTTGAATTAAATAAAAAAAACAAATATGAATATCAACAACTGTCAACATGAAATCACACATGCAGTCACAGAGCAGAGGCAGACATGACATCGATTAGCTTAATTCGTTAATTTGCTGGATTTTTATGCAGTATTCTATTTATTTTCTAAAAAGAATAAAACATTCAATCCTTCGAACAGTGACACTATATACTAACAGTAGAGTTAATGACAATGTGTATGTAAATGGACAAACTTTGCTTTGAAAGTTTGAATGATAAGCCCCATAAACCCATCAAGATACTACAACAAATAACGTACATGGGATCATACATGTTCAGTCTTAACTGTTATCCTGTCGAATGTATTTTAAGTCCCAGTTGACATCATAAATAACTATCTAGACATCGACTAGATCTATGTACATATTGTAAATAAAGTAGATGATTCTTAAACTTACCCATGCTGTTGTAGATTAGCCGGGAAAAACAGAATTCAGCATGATTTTGCAGATCTAAAACACCAAGATGAACACGAGGAATGAAGCTGGACTGTGAACAACAGTGCACGTACTATATTGCTGCATGTACACAGCATACACGTACACTGCACTAGCACTGCTTGTACAGCGATCCTTGGCACACACAATGGCTGCTCCTTGGTTGTGTAGCTGTAGCTGCATGCGCTGGTTGTGTGGGGTTGGCCGGGCTTGTAGGTAATAGTCTTGACTTGTGCAGTCCTTCTTTATGATATTTCAAGCTGTTGCACAATTTCTACATTTACACACTATTGATAAATGGCCAAATGAAAATATATATTCTTTGTAATCATAATTTTTTCTATCTTGTTCTTAATTATTCTAAATTTTTGTTTTAATGGTTCTTATATGTTTTGTTATTTGATTTCATGCGTCCGGTAAAATGATTTCATGCGTTCGGTAATTTGTTGTTGTTTTTGTTTTAAAAAATTGCAAACGATTCCTACCGAACGACTCATACTTGCACATTAATTGTATAATTAAATCAATCAGACAAACAAAACAAACACAACATATGGTACTGAACCATGGTTAGAACCATACAACTGCCAATTAAGTACCACAATGTACCATGTACAAATTCGGAAGTACCATGGTATACCATGGTACTTGTCATATAACCGTGGTAATACCATGGTTCTTGCATGGTAGTACCATGGTTAGAGACTAGTACCACAGGTACCATAGAGTACCATGGTACAAATTCGGAAGTACCATGGTATACGATGGTACTTGTCATATAACCATGGTAATACCATGGTTCTTTGATGGTAGTACCATGGTTAGAGACGAGTACCACAGGTACCACGGTGGTACCATGGTTTTACCATGGTTTTACCATGGTTACCATGGTACTTTTTTATAAGGGTCGATCCTGAATTTGAAATCTTATTAATTATGTGATATCATAATTTGAAGATCATAGGGGATCGTAGAAGATATTTTTTACGCAAGACACTAGCAGTGGCCTGGGGCTATCAAACTGCCATGTAGGGCAGCCAAATATTCCAAATATAATAGAAATGGTTGCCCATGTTATTTATCAAACTCTAAAAACATTATTTTGTTAAATTAAAATAAATTGCTTTCTTTTCATTTCATTTCACATGAGAGAGAGAGAGAGAGAGAGAGAGAGAGAAGGGGTGGGAATAGTGAGTGCTGTCCTTTCACAGTTTACTGATCATCAGTCACATTTTCATTAATTACAGGAACATTTTTTCTTTTTGAGGGGCGGGGGGGGGGGGAGGGGAACAATGTGAAAGTGTTTAATAGACGTAATGTCTACAGTAGCTATACAAGCATGAAAGTGAGTGATATATACCTTTTTTCATGCAATTACTGATCATCATTTACAATGTACATAAGTGTACATTTTTTGTGTACATTTTTTTTCTTTCAGAGGTGGGGGGGGGGGGGTACAACGTTATTTCATTTTTCTGTAATGACTGCAATAGCTGTACATTTTCTTATTTTTATATATAATATACATGTATATTATATATCAAAATTTATCAAACATTTATATATACAGTGTATGTATATACATGTATATGATAATAATAACAAAAACAATGATTATCAAGCGCTTACCACCCGAATATAATATTGATTTGCCTATCTGTTTTGTTTGAAGGGTTGTATGTCAAGCTACTTGGATGCATTGATTGATAACCTAAGCTCATCCGACATGCCACCAACTACCAGCCAGCTCAAAGGAATGACCAGAGGCTCCACCTTCATCACGGAGACAGAGTTACATAGCTTGGTGAGTAGTCAGTCCCATTTTCAGCTTCTGAAATAAGGGCAAGAAATGATGATCCAGTACAAATGCGAATAGCCCTTTTTTGCAAAAAATGAATTGGATTAAATTTTTTCTTTGCACAACTCGCCCAAACAAAGTAATACATCGAAGTACCATTGTATTACCGTAATTAACAGTGTATTAACCACACCTTTTTGCTGCCGAAAAAAATTCAAAGTAGGGGGTGCGGCTTATTTTTTTTCTCGATTTATGCCCCTCCACCTGGCGCTATGCCTGGCAATGTCTCCCAGCTCGGTAATCGGTGTGTTGACTCACCACTCGAAAAACTAGAACAACACTCAAATTTGTCGGTCATCTTGGTTTGAAAGTAATCTTTCTGATAGATCTCAATATGTAGTTTATAATAATAATACCTCCAATTTTTCTTCTATTACACGGCGTACCACAAGGTTTTTAATTTACATTAAAAATCTTACACATTCAGCTGCACCTCGCACTTAAATGAAAGGCCTTCCCGCGAAATGAAAGGCCTTCCCGCGTGGGATTTTTAACACGGACCTGGATTGCTGCCGACAATTTTTTTTTTAAGGGCGAAAAAGAGGGGTGCGGTTAATACACGGGGGCGGTTAATACACCGTTAATTACGGTAGCCCTTTTTTGCAAAAAATGAATTGGATTAAATTTTTTCTTTGCACAACTCGCCCAAACAAAGTAATACATCGAGTACCATTGTATTATAGAATAAAAACAAAATCCTTTGAGAACAAAATTGTTTCACATTACAAATAATCCCTACACCTTTAGATGTTTTAATATAAATTAGATGGTCATTCCATAGACATTCATCAATAATCACTCCTTGAAATCTACATGTAGAGTTAAGCTTTTATTCTAAGTGCAAGCTATCAATCAATAAGTTAATTGGCATATCTGCAGCTCAGTATGCTTTGGGGTGGTTGAAGTGTTAAATGAATTTTGTTTATAAGAGATAACTTATTGCACTTAAACCATGTGGACACTTTTGGTAACTTTAAATAAAGGTATTCATTAGTGTTTCAATGTTATTGTGTGAGTGAAAAATGTTTGTGTCATCAGCAAAGAGGATAAATAAATGACAAAAGAGATGATGCATTCATGATATTGTTTACATACAACAGAAAAAGAAGTGGTCCCAGAATGGAGCCTTGAGGGACACCTCACACGATCTGTTAAAACTGAAGAAGATAACTCAAAATCTTTGAAATGGTGCAAACTTCACAAACTACTGAAATTGCCAATCTGGCCAGTTACCGGTAGCTAGCTGGAAGTGACTGTGTTTATATGCTATTGTTGTTAGGACAAAATAGAAATGAAACAAATGCAAATGTCATGCAGCAGCTAAAAGGCGCTAGTATTTTACAAAGTGCTTGTCCCGATATGTTAGATTACTTTTGTATCAACTCATTTCCTACAGGAGCCATCTAGTTTCTGTATTAATTCTAGAGTAATGAGAGAATGCAGAAGTCAATGTGTTAAAGTTCGATCATTCTTCAGGAAGACCCAAACTAGAAAATGAAAACTAGAACTACAGTGAATATCAGATACCAGCATGTGATGGTATTTCCTGTATTTCAACATACATGTACCTAATACATATCAGTACCATTGCACTCTGTGGGTACATGTTACTCAGAAACAGAGTGATGAGAAGAGATAAACTCTGAAAGAGCTCTTATTTATTCTGGGGAATTCCTGGGGCCACATTTTTTTTCAGGAAATTTCACTGACCCCCCAAAAGAATTATTTAGAGTGGGAGTAGAGAACTAGGATATTTTTTTTGTCAGGAAGTATTTGTGAGAAACCTTCCTGGCATATCAAGGGCCCCTTTTTTAATCATTAAAGATAAAGACCAGTTATGGTCATGCAATTGCATTGTGAAAGAAACGTGGAATAGATCAGAAAAGGTTGATCATCTATTCTATATAAGTATTGGTGTGTACTGCAAGGTTCTGGAATCATCAAAATAATAAGAAATTTGGCCCAGTCTTGGTAACGTTACAAGCACTGTACACAGAAAGATGTACATGGGACTACGCACACGTGTGCGACACGTGCGTTATATCTATCAGGTCCAAATAGATATAATAATTTACCAAATATATCAATTAATAGGCGGTTAGCCGCGGTTTCTCTACAAAATTTGTATGATCACGTAATAGTCAAAACATATTCTTTCACATGATTGGTAATAAGAGCTTCCATTTCATTTTTTGAGAGGGGGCATTTCCAAAACTGGTCTATACCTTTAAACCAGAGCAAGCTTGATCAAAGGAAGCATGTGAAATTAGCATCATTTCATGGATATGGATTTTACATGAATAAGGTATGCTTACTATTGAACAGAGGTACCGGTAATGAGGATTAATGCCGTACCAAAGGGCACTAGCGCGTCAACTGGGTTTCGAACCCGGGACCTCCGGGTTACAAGACCACTGCTCTTCCACTGAGCCATCACTTCTCCTATTTAATCAATACACCTGGTACTTGCCAGCCTTACAGATTTTAGTTTCTGTTTTTCCTTTTTTTTGTGGGTGACGATTGTGATAAAAATGTATATAGTTTTCAATACAAAGGTTATCAATATTTTTTAATGCTTACAAATATATAGACAGCCCAGGGTGCTACAAGAATTTTTTTCACCACTTGCCCTGTCGGGCAAGTGGGTTTTCAATTTACTTGCCCAAACAATATTTCCACTTGCCCAAAACTTTAAAGCGAAAAAGGACTCGAGGTTAAAGCATTTATTATCTCGTAATGATAAGTTAGTGTTTTAGATAGCAAATTAATGCACATACATGTACAGTGTAACTGTACTGAATAATAACCTTTGTACTTACTAGAAAATCCCTGTTGTTTATTCCATTCCGATTCGCACGTGTTCATTTCCCTAGAATAATGACGTCATATTTGGCGTGATTCAACCAATCGGCAATCAGAGAATAGCAAAGGCCTGTCGGTGCGGCCTGCAGAGCTAGAGAGAGAGAGCGCGAATAAGCTCGCAGCTGGTACGATCGCGCTAGCTGTCTCTAGCTAGCTCACGGCCGGCCGTGCGTGGAGGCGGAGCGGCATTCATGGCTTGAAGTGTCACTGTTGCATGCGCGCTGAGCTAGCTGAGCTGGCTAGCTGTCTGTGAAGTTTTTTCGAAATCGGAACGATCGCTTTTTTGCTTCTGGATTTTGACGACGGGTAAGAAGTTGACGGGTGAATGGTAGAGTTCTTGGACACTAGGAAATTACTGTAAAAGTATCACTTGCCCGAATCGGGCAAGTGATAATTTGATTTACTTGCCCGACGGCTCAATTTGGTTGCCCCGGGACGTCGGGCAAGCGGGTTTGTCGCGCCCTGTAGCCTATTTGCTCTATTTATATTTCAGGAATGAAAACATTCCTTCATGTGTACAGTGTAGTATTAACTGTGGGGTTCAAAGTTTTGCTGGTTTTGTAAAACTAGCAGAATAATACAGCTTGAGTTTCAAAGAGCAGATCTAAGGTCTATCCACTCTACATGTACATGTACATTATAAACCTCCCTTGCATCTCAAGATAATTTATTGGAGTTTGAGTACATGAACATAGTACTTCTTTTTTGTTGTGGTTTTTGTTTTCACTTCCTACTCTCTGTAGTTCTAAATGTCTTTGAATGAGTTGTTTCTAAAACAATTTTTTTAAAGTATGTGGAAGGTCGTTCGTAAGAGGTTTTTGTTTTTAATAAAGAGATACTGAGGGTGTGTTCAAGCGATTTTTTAAAGCTAGAATCACAAATCAAAACGGCGTTAAAAAACACGGTTACTGCGGGAGAGTATTCAAGCGATTTTTCATCAACGCTGATTCTCGCTCATTTCAAGCACAGCCACTGCTCATCACACTGTGCAGTTTGACCCAAGAAGTATCGGTCAACTTTGCTGCGTACTTTCTGAATTTGTTTACGGTCGACCGTCGGCCAAACTGGAAGCAGGCAGCGATAATGACGTCATAGAATCATGATTGAGATCTCCATTTGTTCAAGCAATTTTGGGCGACCCACGATACAAAACGATCTTTTCAGCGTTTCATGTTTGTGTTTTTAAACACGTTTATTTTTACGACAGACGCTTGAATGCAACTGTGTTTTCAACTAAACATGTTTCTAGGGTGAAGAAGTGTCGCTTGAACGCACCCTTAGTTTCTCTCCCCCTTGCCTGATCTGTTTTACAACACTTAAATTCTTCAAAATTTATCCTGCTTCCTGATGATATTTACTTATTTTCTATGTACTATATCTCATTCATTCCTTAGCAGGAAATACTATTTTTTTAGTTGTGGTATTTACACAAGTATGATGTTCATGGAGCTAGATAATGTTCATTTGAATTAAACAACGTTGTGTATAGAATTAAACCTGGCATGTCCAGTATACAACTCAATCCCCATTACCGTACATCATTATGTATTGCAGCCACTAAAAGAGAAGGTTGAGTTCTGGGGAGAGGTGAAAAATAATTTGTGAGCGTTATAATTGTTGAAAATAATATCGCTAGTGATATTCGTTTGTCTCGCAATGTGGTCAATAAGGAATCTAAAAGATCACGACGTTTCGTATGCTACTGCAATACTTCGTCAGGTGATAAAAACTGTTGTAAGCAAGGGTCTTTTATACTTTACGGGAGGACCGTAAAGCGGTCTAAAATTCGATCGATAATTGGAACAATAACGCCCAATGCCTATTGGTCGACGCACACGGTGATCGACCAATCACCAAGGCCGCTGGTTCGGCCGCTGGTTCGGCTGATGCACCAGGCCTATTGGCCGACGCATACGGTACTCGACCAATCAACGGGCCGCTGGCTCGGGCCGTCTGCTGAATGGAATCGACCGTTGTTGGCTGGCAGGACGGCGAGTGTCATGGCGGCGTATCGTCCGCATCCAAAATTCGGGGATATCGATCCCGTTGTCTCTGTTGAAATTATTAGGATTGAGACGGATATTGATAGCTTCTTTTACCCTCCGTGTATACCAATGCCGTTCTTGGGAAAGGCACTGAACCCCGTCCCAGTCTGGTTGATGCTGGTTGTCCCAAGCATGTTCGGCTACGGCTGAGTTGTCAGTTCGACGGAGTCTGACGTCCCTCTTATGCTCAGTGATTCTTTCTTTTATCGGACGGGCAGTTTCACCGATGTAGGATCTATCACATCCGGGATGTTGTACACAATGCCGTCCCGTCTATGTGGAGGAATTGGATCCTTGGGGCGTGTAAGTTGTTGACGTAGGGTGGTATCTGATCTGAAAACCGTTCGAATGCCATGGCTCTCTAGGCGGCGCCCCTAGACGGCGCCCCTAGACGGCGCCCCTAGACGGATTCCAGCTACCGAAATAATTGCGAAAGTTGAGACAGCGGTCAAGTATCTTGATGCGGAGTCGGCCGACGCCGCCCGCAGAGATGTAGACAACATCCTACAAAAAGCACGCCCCCCTAAACACAACATTTCGAAAGAAATGCACACCGCTCTCAAAACTTTGAAGGCTGATGATAGTATTACTATTCTTCCAGCCGACAAAGGTCGTGCCACAATCATTCTAGACACCACAATATACCATGAGAAATTGACCGACTTATTGGAGTCTGGTCCGTATCGTGTATTAAAGAAAGATCCCACAGATCGTTTGGCTCGCAAGCTTACCAACACCTTGCTGAACCTAAAGAAAGACAATGTGATGGATGAACCGACCTATCGTAGACTGAAACCCACACAAAAGCAACCTCCTAGAATATACGGGTTACCCAAGATACACAAACCCACAGTACCATTACGACCTATAGTGTCATGCATAGGCTCCTTTGCCTATAACCTCTCAAAGTACCTAACTGAAATTCTTTCTCCGCTCACCGGTTTGACTGAATATACGATTCCCAATTCGAGTGGTTTTGCAGAGTTCATAGCAGAGCAAACCATCGGTACTCAAGAACGCATGGTTTCGTTTGACGTAGTTTCACTCTTCACCAATGTACCGATTGAGGGCGCATGCAATGCTACATTGCAATGCTTACAATCAGACAGCAATTTGTCTACCCGGACCGCACTCTCACCGGAACAACTCACTCAACTCCTCGAGTTTGTTCTACGATCCACATATTTTCTGTATAAAGGTTCATACTATGAACAGACAGAAGGGGCAGCCATGGGCAGTCCAGTCTCGGCTGTTGTGGCCAACCTATACATGGAGAGTTTCGAAGAAGAAGCGTTGGACACATGTCCCCTCTCTTGCTTGCCTCGTGTTTGGAAGAGATACGTAGATGACACCTTCATCATAGTTCCCATCTCTGAAACAGATAAGCTACTTAAACACATGAATAGCCTTGAACCAACCATCCAGTTCACATCAGAGATAGAGTGTGAAGGGAAGATAGCATTCTTAGACACTCTAGTTCATAGACACGACAACCATAGGCTCTCCACCTCAGTCTATAGGAAGCCTACCCACACAGACCAGTACATAGCGTTTGACTCTCACCATCCCATATCGGTGAAGAGAGGTCTAGTGAAATGTCTATTTGACAGAGCTTCACGCATTGTGACAAGTCCACAACAGCCATGCACAGAACGGACCCGTGTTCGCAGTGCCCTGAGTCTCAACGGTTACCCACGCCGTTTTATACACAATACCAAGAATAGATCGTCGGAACCCAGGGATCAGAAGGTATACAAGACTTTTACAGTCTTGCCGTACATTGATGGGGTCTCCCAACAACTCAAGCGCCGCCTAGAGAGCCATGGCATTCGAACGGTTTTCAGATCAGATACCACCCTACGTCAACAACTTACACGCCCCAAGGATCCAATTCCTCCACATAGACGGGACGGCATTGTGTACAACATCCCTTGTAAAGGATGTGATAGATCCTACATCGGTGAAACTGCCCGTCCGATAAAAGAAAGAATCACTGAGCATAAGAGGGACGTCAGACTCCGTCGAACTGACAACTCAGCCGTAGCCGAACATGCTTGGGACAACCAGCATCAACCAGACTGGGACGGGGTTCAGTGCCTTTCCCAAGAACGGCATTGGTATACACGGAGGGTAAAAGAAGCTATCAATATCCGTCTCAATCCTAATAATTTCAACAGAGACAACGGGATCGATATCCCCGAATTTTGGATGCGGACGATACGCCGCCATGACACTCGCCGTCCTGCCAGCCAACAACGGTCGATTCCATTCAGCAGACGGCCCGAGCCAGCGGCCCGTTGATTGGTCGAGTACGGTATGCGTCGGCCAATAGGCCTGGTGCATCAGCCGAACCAGCGGCCGAACCAGCGGCCTTGGTGATTGGTCGATCACCGTGTGCGTCGACCAATAGGCATTGGGCGTTATTGTTCCAATTATCGATCGAATTTTAGACCGCTTTACGGTCCTCCCGTTAAGTATAAAAGACCCTTGCTTGCTTACAACAGTTTTTATCACCTGACGAAGTATTGCAGTAGCATACGAAACGTCGTGATCTTTTAGATTCCTTATTGACCACATTGCGAGACAAACGAATATCACTAGCGATATTATTTTCGATACTATATCCGCAATGAGTAATATATTTAGCGTTATAATTGTTTTTATGCAAACTGTTTTAATTATTGTTTTTATCATAGAAAAAATGTTCCCTGAAAAGTATGGCTCTTTCAATACGTTCATAACCTCGATAAGACATTCAAATAATAGCTTAATTTTTTATTTTTTTTAATTGTAAATGATAAATACTATGAGCCAGTTTATTTGGAACTGTAATTCAATTACCAGAACCTAAGATTTACTTTTAACTATACTTCATGGTAAGAGAACTCATCAGAACTGAACCTGCCTGTAAATATGAACTTGCTGGTGATACTTAAACACAGTGATGTGGAAATTAAAATGGGTAGATTACATTATTAACTGAAGCATGTATTGATTACAAAGAAGGATCTAGTAAATGGGCAAGGTTAACATGTTTTAATTAGTGATTTGCTGTCCCATACGCTACCAAGAGTAGAGTCAACTATTAAAACAAATTAATATAAACATCACAAATTATGCAATTTTCCTTGTTTCTTGGTCTGGTCTGATCACAGCTCAAGTAGGGCTATCATCTTGACAGAACAATCGTGTAGGTCTAGATACTAACAGACGTGAGGGACACATTGGTATCCAAAATCTAATTTTAGACCCCCCCCCCAAAAAAAAAATAAATAAATAAATAATAATAATAATAATGATATATATTTATATATTTTTTTTAAAAAATAATAATTTTATACAAAAATATATATATAAATAATAATGATACCAAAAAAAATACAAACAAATAAGGCCATGTAAAATTGATTTCGTCCCCGCCTGCTTCCTTTTTGGGGGCCGCCTCCTATTTTTTGTTATTTTTTTTTTTTTTTTTTTATTTATTTATTTTTTTTTTTGAAATTTTTTTTGATTTTTTTTTTTTTTTTGAAAGAAAAAAAACATGAAAAACACTGCTAAAATGGCTCTATTTCTGATTTAAAAAAAAAAAAATTGTCGGCGGCCATCTTGAAAAAAAATAGCCTCGACTGTCAGGGAAAATGTACCGAGCGGCCATTTTGAGCGGCCATTTTGAAATATCAAATATCAAATAACATGGTACACCTCCTCCTCTTTTTCAAAAAATCCGGACGATCAACATGTAATCAATTTTACATGGCCTAAATACATTTTTAAAAAAGATAATAATAATGATAATATATTTTTAATCTCAATTTTAAAATAGAGCTCTGCATACATACTTGATCCTCTTCCCCCAAAATGAGTGTAGAGCCCTTGATCAAGTATTTAAAACAGCCAAATGTTGTATTTGGGGGGTCATTTTATGTAGGGGCCTACAGGATAAAATTATTATGATACAAACTTTCAAAGATAAAAGAAACCAGAAAATAGTAAGACTTAGGCACCTTGAGCCTGGAACCATAAGAGATTATGAGTGACAATAATCTCATTCTTCTGCTTCTATTAAAACCAACTTTATATCAAGGTTTGACTTCCCCTTTAATGTGCATGACAGTAAAAAATATATATATATATATATTACGGTACATTAATCTTCTATACACAAACATGTAGCTCTCTTTTAAAGGCATTGTTTATTAATGTTAAATCTGAGATGCATGTCCCTACGTGTTATCAGTGTTTGTGACATGGTGTAATATAATATTAAAGCCCTAACAAAAATTGCGCTTCAAAATTATCATGATGTGCCTCAAATAAGTAAAAAATCTTTGGGTGACCGGTTTTACCATACTCACTTTACCCAATAAACTGTAGTGTTATAAAAGTTGTTAAAATGAAATTTTTATTTCCAATCATAAATATCTTGATAATCAGACAGGCGATCGGCTTGTAAAAGGGATTCCTCACTGACCTAAAGGTTTATAATTATGATTCTAGCATGAGCTAAATCCAGGATTTTTTTTCAGAATCTGAGGCAATGTTACTAGGCGTGTCTGCACTATCTCGAGATTGCCAAATATCCAGCTATTTTGAACTATCCCGATCGAAACTATCCAGCTATTTGCGTCTTCATTAGACCGAAGTGGCAAATTAGCTGGATAGTTGGTCGGGTTAATATCCCAAGATATCTCGGTCTAGTTTGCAAAATATCCTTCTATTTCCGAACTAGCGGGATTGTTTGCGACCGTCTTCATTAGACCGAAGTACGGAGTCAAATATCCCGATCCCATCATGCACAACGATTTCCGGTTTTCCTCGCACAGTATGCGATCTACCGCTCACCGCACTGACCTTGAGGCTCAGCGCCGCGCTAGTACAACTAGTAAACACGGAAAACCGCAAACTAGACCGAGATATCTTGGGATATTATCCCGACCAACTATCCAGCTAATTTGCTACTTCGGTCTAATGAAGACACAAATAAGCTGGATAGTTTGCGATCGGGATAATTCAAATAGCTGGATATTTGGCAATCTCGAGATAGTGCAGACACGCCTACTGAGTCCCTTTAAAACTCAAATCAACCTTAATCTTGGTTCATTCATATTGTCAGCTGAGAGCCAGAAAGGCATGTACATGTACACATACTGTATATGATTTAAAGGTATAGACCAGTTTTGGAAACGCCCCCCTCTCAAAAAATGAAATGGAAGCTCTTATTACCAACGATGTGAAAGAATATGTTTTGACTAGTACGTGATGATACAAATTTTCCCCGGGAAACCGCCTACTAATTGATATTCGGTAAATTATATCTATCTGGCCTGGATAGATATTGCCAAGTCCCACCACCATATACATCTTTCTGTGTACAGTGCTTGTATTTTTACCAAGACTGGGCCAAATTTCTTATCAGTTTGATAAATCCAGAACCTTGCAGTACACACCAATACTTATATGCTAGATGATCAACCTTTTCTGATCGATTCCACAACATTTCGTTTACAATGCAATCGCATGACCAGAACTGGTCTATAGCTTTAACACAGAATTTACGTCCTTCTGGCTCTCAAAGGATGGATTGTCCCCTTAAGTCTGTAATTGGTCACCTGCTGCATATCAGTGACAAATTCCTTCCTCTTCCTGTCATTTTGACCAAACCCTTCAAATTATTGCAAACAATCACCCCGTTATCACCGGACCAATCTACATGTAGACCTATATAATCTGGGGGGTGTTTCACAAAGATCCTAAGTAGAAGTCAAATCTAAGTTAGACTTAAAGGTAAAGACCAGTTTTGGAAATGCCCCCCTCTCCAATCATGTGAAAGAATATATTTTGACTAGTACGAGATGATACAAATTTGCAGAGAAACCGCCTACTACACCATATACGTCTTTCTGTGTGCTTGTAACTATACCAATACTGGGCGAAATTTCTTATCATTTTGATGATTCCAGAACCTTGCAGTACACACCTATACTTATATGCTAGATTATCAACCTTTTCTGATCGATTCCACAACGTTTCTTTCTCAATGCAATCGCATGACCATAACTGGTCTTTAGCTTTAACAGTTATGGAGAGCCGTTAGTATCTTTGAAAATATTTTGTAAAAGTTATTTTAACAGGCATACAATGTTGATTCATATCATTGATATTGTCTATTATATCCCTCATGTATAGTTGTTTGCATTGCGATTGTACAGAGCACGAAAAAGGTATAGACAAGTACTATCTTTCGATCTCAGGCTGCTACCCCACTTGCCCACCCTTGCCCATTGAATACGCATAGCAAAGTAGGTTACGCGAAATGTCAAAGTCAATGTCAATGTCAAATGAGCGCGCATCAACTGTATTACATGTATGCATGTTGCGCTTTGTAAAATCTAGCTGAAGCTAAACTGTCTGCAGAATCAGTTCTTATTATTATGTAAAATTCACTTTAAATAGACCTTATTGCCGATGTGGGATATAAAACAAATATTAACCTCCTTTACTTGGGCAATGGATACAAACTATCATCGCCTCGGTGATCTCGGGGCTACCATCTTCCCTCGCCTTGCGGCTCGGGAAGATAGTAGCCCCGAGATCACCTCGGCGATGATAGTTTGTACCATTACCCTCGTAGTCGATTAATATTTGCTTATTATCAAGGAGATATCATATTCTTGATGTGGAATTTATGAAAAGTCTAAATTACTTGGAATTTCTGCTTTTGAATATTTTTCGTTTTAAGGCTACAAATGGCTCTCGTTATTAATTTTAAGTCCAACTAAGAGTTAAGTTCTACCTAGGATCTTTGTGAAACACCCCCTGGTACCTAAGAAATAAGCCAACATTTGTGTGTGTTTTTTCATGGATCATGGGCTCTAGGGCGAAATCGATAGTTGTTGAATTGGCGTAAAACCACAAATTTGCAATAATTATCATTCTGTTTCCATGGATCATGAACTTATTACTAAATTTAGCAATGTGTACAAATCTTTTTCAAGCAGTTGCCTATTTCACATTAAGCTAATTGCTGTAAAATTGCCATTTACAATAATCTCATCAACAAATTTGAAGAATGGATTGCAAACCAATTTATGATCCATGTGATGAGAATTCAAAGAATTTGAATAATGAAAGTACATTATATTGTAAGTTCTGTTTTCAGTTCAGTTTCAGTTTATGTTTCATATATCACATGTTGTATAATACCTTATTACATTAGGCATGTTAACTTTTTTTTTTCTTTTTTTAATGAATACAAACAACGAAAATAATACATGAGACTAAGCTAAATAAAGGGACAAATATGATGGAGCCTAAAACGAAAAAAAATGCTTGTAGGTCATAGGTCACATTGATATGGCCTTGTGTATTGAAGTATAAATTACACCCAGTGATTATGGAATATAGTCAAACTTGGAAAGAACATGAGAGTTGTACATGTATAGGCCTATTAAACTATAGTCTCCATTGTATGTGGTTACTTATTGTCATTGGGAGAGAGAGAAAGAGAGAGAGGGTGAGAGAGAGGGAGAGAGACAGAGATAGAGACAGACAGACAGAAGGAGAGAGAGAGGAATATGTATACTTTTGTGGTCTGGTTAGAGTTCTGTTTGAGTAGTCTTTCGGATGTCTAGCTTCCTCCTCTCTCTGCCACCTTTGTACCTCACGCTCAGGCAAGACAATGGGGGAAAGTCACTTCCTGGTCTAAACATAAACCCGGGCTTCCCAAAGATACAAATGTCACTGACTTTCTCTTTAAAGGGCCAATGAGAAAGTGGTCTGTGGACTTTAGTAGGAAATGTAGAATTTTGTGTCATAATGTACTTGTACCAGTAATAGAATACATAAATGTCCATGAACATGTTCGTAAGTTTGTCGATACCTGTACATGTCACTTCAATATTTACCTTCTATACACTTAATGTATACATGTACACGTTATTAGTTTATTACCCCTCTTTCTGCATGTCTCTCTTCAATTAATATTTCACCGTCTCTCCGCCTATCTCTCTAATCATCTATCCCTCTATCCCTCAATCTTTCCCTCTCTCTCTCTCCCTCCCTCCCTCTCTTTCCTTTCCATTCCAATTTCCCTCTCCCTCCCCGTCCTGCCTGCACCCTTTTCTCTCTTTCTCTCTCTCTCTCTCTCTCTCTCTCTCTTTCTCTCCTTCCTCCTCCCTCCTCTCTCCTCTCTCTCCTTCCTCCCCCCTCCTCTCTCTTCTCTCTCCCTCTCTCCTTCCTCCCCCTCTCTCCTTCCTCCCCCTCTCCCTTTTCTCTCCCTCTCGCCTTCCTCCCTCTCGCCTTCCTCCCCTCTCCCTTTTCCCTCCCCTCTCCCTTTTCCCTCCCTCCCTCCCTCTCTCCCTCCCTCTTCTTCATTCCGATTTCCCTCTCCCTCCCGTCCTCCCCGTCCCCCCTCTCTCTATCTCTCTCTCTCTCTCTCTCTCTCTGTCTGTCTGTCTGTCTGTCTCCCTTCTCTCTCTCCCTCTCTCCTTCCTCCCCCTCTCCCTTTTCTCTCTCTCTCGCCTTCCTCCCTCTCGCCTTCCTCCCTCTCGCATTCCTCCCCTCTCCCTTTTCTCTCCCTCCCTCCCTCTCTCCCTCCCTCTTCTCCCTCCCTCTTCTCCATTCCGATTTCCTTCTCCCTCCCGTCCTCCCTGTCCCCCCTCTCTCTATCTCTCTCTGTCTCTCCTGACCTTTCCTTCTCATCTGGGGCAGCCATTCTTGTATGATTTCTGAGACGCGATGACTATACAAGGCATAAAATAGGGATTGTTTGACATTCACCTTGAAACAAGTCTTTTTGACACAGCCAGGAAGGAAACCTCCAAATGGCTCTCAGCTGCTCCTCTATTCAGAGTATGGGGAGGGGGAAGGGGGTTGGGTAGCTACGTATGATATCGGAGGGACTGTACAACTACTACAAGAAACAAAGTCTATGGGACTGGGCCCCCTTTCACATCTTAAAGATAAAGTTGAGTTTGGGTCATGTGATTGCATTGTGAAAGAAAAGTTGATGAATGAATGTAGAAAAAGTTGATGAGTCAAGGTTTTGGAGTCATCAAAAATCATAAGAAATTTGGCCCAGTCTTGGTAAAGTGACGAGCACTGTACACAGAAAGATGTATATGGGACTACACAGATGGTGTCGGGCCTACATGTACTTTTTTGTACCTTGATTTCCTTATCTTTCTATGCTCATTACTCAGCCAGTATACATTTTCTACCAAAATGTTTTGGCAAATGATGTTTATTTCCTTTTTTTACCAAAACTCAAGTATATCTTTAATACTTACATGTACATTATCATACTACCACAAGCTCTTCAACTGAGCCTTTGCCAAGTAAATGGTGAGAAGGGGAGGGGGGGGGGTAAGTAGGAGCTATGTTTATGAGCTAGTGATGAACAATGTATACAGACAAATATAAATATACCTTACTTGGTGCCTCCTAGCTTTTACACCTTACACAATACATGTACATCCATTTTAAAGTTGATTTCAGCTCCTCTGTTCAAAGTGCGAAGGGAGTAGAGGGTTAGTTGTGATGTACATGAAGAAATATTTCATATTTTTTATCATAAAAAATGGGTCAACCTTTATATAAGAATTATGTTTCCTCTCAGGTTGCAACCTATTCAGTTTATTTTATGTCCTAGCTTGTCCAAAAAAAATTTAATGTGTATTTTATGTTACATAATATCTTTATTGTTATATGAAATTTGGTCTTTTTAAGTGAATGATATAAAATTGAATTGATTTAAATTGAAGTGGATGTACCTGACAGAACCCTTAGGCCGATCCAGGGGCAAAATGGTCTAATCCCCCCCCCCCCCCCTCCCTCCCCCTCTCCCTCCCCCTCTCCCTCCCCCTCTCCCTCTCTCTCTCTCCCTCCCCCTCTCCCTCCCCCTCTCCAGAGGCTCACAAAGAGAGCATAATAAAAACAAAACTTTTATGGAACGGAAAGACTGGCACTAACCCCCCCCCCCCCCCCCACCACCACCCAACCTCCCCCTCCCCCATTTCAACAATCCTGTATTTGACCTTGGACCCCTTTCACTTTTTAAACTTTTGACAGTGGTGAAGTTTGCATGGAAAGGACGATAGAAACACTGACACTTGTTGGCCGGATCTTGCAATGTTGCAACGATCAGATGTTAGTCAACAATTTGAAGATTATTTTATTAAACATACATGTATCGGTGAAAAAATACACGGGGGCTCGGGGCGAATTAGCTCCCTAAATGCCCCAAAAGAGCCCCCGAAAGTCATAAAAGAGCCCTGTAAATTTGCATAGAGTTCAATGCAAAACGAATTAAAGAGTATTATTTTCATGCAAGCAAGCTTGAAAAGTAGCCCCCGAAATTGTTAAAGTATTTTTTTCCCTGACGTCATGTATATATATACCAAACCAACTATTAAACAAATCTCTCACCCTCATTTCAGATTTCATATGTCAGAGATGTGCTAGCCACCAACCCAGACCAGGCCCTCTTCAAGGACCTAGAAGGTCACCTTGCCAGCCTCCCAGCCTCCACCCCTCACACTCCAGCAGGGGGGCAGAAGTGCGCCCCTACCACCAACGCCATTCCCTGTCCTCAGGGTAGCCAGCTCACCTCCCCCAAGTCAGGCATCGCTCCGGGAGCATCCTCCCCCAACCTCAGCTTCAAAGGAAACCTTGCTTCTATAGGTAAATATAAAGAGATTGTAAGATGATAATAGTACTTCACATTTTTATGTTTCTATAGGCGCTTTACATTGTTTAAAAATATGACTGCACATACATGCAGACATGCCAACCGTTCCGATTTTAACGGAACTGTTCCGTTTTTGAAGTTTTTATAGCCCTAAAAAACGGAACGTTCCGATTTTGGGGAATTTGGCTCTCCATACATAGCATTGATCCGATCGAGTGCTGAACGGATTGCATTGCGCAAGGTGCGTGCAGCGTGCACTGATATGTACGTACAGTGGCAGCGTGTTGCTGAGCGACACGTGCACTCTGATATGTGTTTCCGTACGTAAATACTTGCGCTGGCAAATCTATCAGCGCACCGTATATGCATAGGGTCCCCATGCAAAGTACGTGTTTCGAGGTACCGTATACTTTGTGATTTGTGATTTGTCTCGGAAGAAAATCTGTCAAAATGAGCGGACCAGCAGCAAGACGAATTCAGAAGTACAAACAGGAATACAAGGAACGATTTCACAACATGCAGAAACTTAGAAGCTTCAGGGGTGTTTAACACCTGCACTGAATTCATTGTTTTGAAACTTGCGTTTCCGCGCTGATGTATAGCACAAGCGGGCGGAGCAGGTATCCCACGCCGGAGCTCCCGGGTGCTCGCCTGGCCGAAGACAGGCACAGCGGTGATCGGAAGTTGGAATCTGAATTAGACAGACATTTTGGCCCGAATTCACAAAGCAAGGTTTGAGCTCAAACCTCCTTTTGTTTCGCCAAACCTCCTTTTGTTCTTTACAAACCAGGTTTGTAAAAAACGCGTAAAACGCGTCGTATGACGCACATAAACCTTGGTTTGTCGACAAACCTCCTTTGTGAATTCGGGCCATTGTGTGTGCGTGGAGGGGTCCGGCTGCATTGATTTAATACATGCGATGAGATACTTTTGAGCTTGCGACCAACACAAAATCGGGCTCTAATTCTGAAAAATACTTGAAATAAAGCTCATTTTGTGGTACCCATATTTAAATTTACCGGTATGTCTATTATCTGCTCTGCCTCTGCCAAGGATAAATTAAAATGTGGAATTCACTTCAATCACTTTTTTGTTTGGTATGACACAAAAATTACCCATAAACTTGGGTTGAATTTTAGGGGAAATGGTCCCTAAAATAGGCTCAGATTGCACCAGAGAGCATCTGGAAACCCAGAGCTTCCAGGGCCCTGGACCCCGGCTAAAAGGACTTCGCGCTTCGCGCTCGTGTTGTGCGCTTTGCGCACATAGTGTACAGATTTCTGATTTTCAAATGTTGGCATGTATGATACATGTACATTTACAAATGTACATGTACAGTATGCAAGCTTCAGCAGATAGATTTCATATTTTGGTCACTGTACATTATCCAATTAGGTGGGTAGTTGTCACACACTCCTTTTTTGTATATCAGGTTACACACATGGAGTGTTTATTTCAGTCTGTTTAGTGTGTTCCCTCAGTAGGCCCATTTACATTGCAGAAAAGAAGTTCATTTGAAAGCGTCCATTTACACTACTGAAGAAAACCCGATTAACTGTTGGTGTTTGATAATTCATTTTTTTTTTTCATGAGTTGTGCACATTTGCAACTCGTCGCTGCTCTGCGCATGTTTTTAGCACGGAAGTGAGGAGGGTCACGTGACCCCAAACTGGAACAATTCACCAGTGATTTGAGGGTGCGCATTTACACTGCAAAAAAACAATTGAGTTTCGGCCAGCGTTAGAAAAAACCACCGACAAAACACTGGAATCAATGTGAGAAATACCAATGTTTTTTTCTTGCAGTGTAAATGCCACTAGCATATCATTAAAGGTATAGACCAGTTCTGGTCATGCGATTGCATTGTGAAAGAAATGTTGTGGAATCAATCAGAAAATGTTGATCATCTAGCATATAAGTATTGGTGTGTACTGCAAGGTTCTAAAATCATCAAAATGATAAGAAATTTGGCCCAGTCTTGGTAAAGTTACAAGCACTGTACACAGAAAGATGTATATGGGACTAAGCGATATCTATCCAGGCCAGATAGATATGATAATTTACCAAATATATCAATTAGTAGGCGGTTTTGTATCATCCCGTATTAGTCAAAACATGTATTCTTTCACATGATTGGTAATAAGAGCTTCCATTTCATTTTTTGAGAGGGGGGGGGGGGGGGGGGCTTTCCAAAACTGGTCTTTACCTTTAATGATCTGAGCTTTGTTTCTCATCAGAAAAAAAAAATTGTTAAGCCTAAATTTGTGTATAGTATGAAGCATGAACTATATCAGGGGCTGTATATCACACCTTAGGAAATGTACCCCAAAAAATATTGTATTTGCAATGGGAACGAGCCCTCTGTAATAATCACTGTATGAGATTGATTACTGAGCATCTAAGCACCGCTTGGCTTCTGGCCATGTCTGGCTAAATTTAGAGTGGCTTTTCCGAATTCATGATATCAGAACTAAAATTCACCTTTGCATGTCTTTGCAAGTCGAAAGAAAGAGAAAGGTAGGGGGAGAATATTATGCTTCAAGGTGCTGTAATCTTGACGGAACGCCAATAAACTTGAAAGAAGCATTTAAATGTGACACAGTACTAGATGAATAATGTGTTGAAAATGATGGGGGAATTATAACAGGAGTTGGGATATTGTACTAATACTTAACAAACATAAACCATTGTCCTTAATGATGCATAAAGTTGCATAAACAATGCATGACAAGGCCTGGGGAGTGTTTCACTAAGACTAAGATTGACTTTAAGTTGGACTTAACTATTATGGCAGGCTATTCATGCCACTGGTTGCTCTCACCATTATGATCTTTAGATTATATTTTTTCCTTCAATAATGAACGATAACAAAAAAAGTAAATTCTGTAGATTTGTGACCATGATTTGTACGTCCCTT
This sequence comes from Strongylocentrotus droebachiensis, assembly GCA_035222895.1. Taxonomy (NCBI): domain Eukaryota; kingdom Metazoa; phylum Echinodermata; class Echinoidea; order Camarodonta; family Strongylocentrotidae; genus Strongylocentrotus; species Strongylocentrotus droebachiensis. The sequence continues at coordinate 37,609 of JAVYIG010008643.1, read as the reverse complement.
GAGAGACCAATGCAAGTAAATGGTGAGAGAAAACAGTGGTATGAACGGCCTGCCATAGTCAAGTCCAACTTAAAGTCGATCTTAGTCTTTGTGAACCCTCCCTTGATCTACAATGTACGCTGACTGTAGACTAGAAATAGAACTCGTAATGTTGCTCCTGAAAACGAGTATGAAGCTTTTTTAAGGCTGCACCCAAGAGACCTTGTATTTTCAAGTGTCAAAAAAGATTCTGTACAAGCAGATTCCTTTGCAGTCTTAGTTTCATATCGATCAAGTTTGGATATAATTTGGTATGACAGGCAAACAATTACCTGAAACCAGCAAGGGGATGTTATGGTATGACTGGGACGAAACAAAGAGTGTCATGCCTATGTAATGCAACTGCAACTCAATAATTTATGAAAATAATCATGAATATAATATTAAAGGTAATACAAAATTTTGGTATAGGGTCATGAATTTGGTTCAAATGAACATATTGGAAGCATACCGGTATGTGATTTTACAATATGCAATGATTGTTGTTGCGGTTGAAATCGAGTCCAAAGTGATGAAATGGTATATACATGTAGTGCCCTCTCAAGAATCATATTACTTTAGCTTTAAAACAATGTTTCTATACTACAATCGACCGATTTGCTATTCCCCTTTGTAAATTATATACCAGAACTGTATATTCTGAGATTTGCATGGTCGCAGCTACCATGGAATGGCCTTAGGACCTATTTACAATATTTGAAATTTACTGGGAGCACCTGTAATTTTTTTATTCAATTTCTCGAAAGCAGAAGTGTTTTAGAGGCTAATTTTTCTAGTGCCTATAATACATTCACAGGGGCATCCAAATATATCAAAATGTTAAAGAATTACTAAAATCCAGTTTTCGAAATTTCCCCAAACTTTGCATTACCTTCAATAGTGGATATTTAAAAAGCGCAAGGTATTCAAAGCGCTCCCATATAACCCCGGCTCTTCTAGGCTATCGCTTTCCGTGCTCACAGCATTCAAGATGTTCATTTGTACCGGTACTCATTTAACACCTGGGTGGAGAGTGGCATACCCATTACAAAGTGGGCATCATCTTAAAGGGGAATAAACAGGCTTTTCAGTGATACCAACGGTCAAGTATAATAATATGCCAACAAAAGAGATATCAATGCTAAAAACTAAATTGCAGAACTTTTGTGTGTGTGTTTTAAATTTTGAAAAAGTTTATTTATTTTGTATAACTGTTGTTCCTGTTATACATGATATAACCTCAAACATCACTCATATTGTTCTTGTTGCTATTGTTTCTCTTTGTGTCCAGTGTCCAGCAGTGTAGCGAGGCGGATGGGTAAGACGAGTACGGTCAGTCCATCTGGTCAAGATGATGACAGTCTTGAGATCACTGGTCAAACCGAATGTGTAATGGTCACTCAGCCCGAGGATGTTTTGGTCATTGGTCTGGGGAATCAAGTCAACGAGTGTCCAGGAATGATGTCAGAAGCTAAGGTTTGTTCTGACTTTCATATGAATACGTTTTACTTCTATAAGGCCTAAAAAAAAGATGTTGTATTGCCCTTTAGGTGCCAAAACATGGGTTGGTCGGTCGGAAATCTTTTATTTTTTTTAATTTTTTTTAAAGCCGACCATTGATTTCAAGATTTTTAGGTCGGTCGCAAAGGGCAATACAACATCTTTCTTATTTTAGGCCTAAGTATCATTGGTACTTATGCTGTTATTTTTCCAAATAGTTTATGGGAAAAAAATTGTTTCCTCTACTGGTATTTGAAGTGCTATAGGGCAATTGAATTCCAAGGTGTTTGATCATTTGATGTCGTACATTTTACCAAGAACAAAGAAGTTAATAAACATTAAAGCCATACTGTACTGGGAGCCCTCCTGCAAAATCCCCTCTAGCACCATCTCAGGTCAGCTGTAACAGTATGGTCCAATAACTCGCTGCTTCCCCAGTTTCTCGCATCAAGTCCTCTGTGCGAATTAGGTATCGGCGCAGTGCAATAAACAGTACGCTTGGGCGGTAAGTTCATCAGTTCAGTATCGCTTTAATATTTGGTTAATGCTCTTGTAGGATTATCATTTGGAAAGATTCATTACAGACTGAAAAGTAACTACGGATGGATAACTTCAACCGAGTATTATGTACAGTAAATTAGCACCGTGTTTTAAGGGAAGTGTAGATAAGACAGGCAATAATTATAAATGTAGAAAATAATGTATATCGTTGTACATATATACTATTGAAACCATTTGATGATGTAAGTAACTGACTACTGTGGACTTGTGTTACAAGGTATTAAATGTTATAGTAATGATAATAACAATATTTTGAGTAATACATGTAACTACATGTATGTTACATCTTATACTACTGCAACTACTATTAAAACCACATCTACTTCTGTATTACTACTTTCGTTATCATTGCAGCTACACAATGTATGACTACTTCTTCTTTCACTTTTGATGGTAATGAATGTTATGATAAAGAAAAATGCTATTTATGATATATTGATAATGAAAAAAATGAAAACAATCTGGAGAAGATAAATGATATAATCTTGTTTTAGTTCTCTCAAAATTGTCATATCCTTTGTAGGATCAAATCCCCATGTCTTGTAGGAATACAAACTTGATTGCTTCATCACTAAAGTTTAAAGAAAATAAAAATTAACTAGAATCCTCTCTCTCTCTCTCTCTCTTTTTCCCACTTTCACCCAATGATTCTCTCTCTCTCTCTCTCTCTCTCTCTCTCTCTTTCTCTGACTCTCTCTTTCTGACTCTTCCCTCTCCCCCCCCCCCCTCTCTCTCTCACCTTCTCTCTCATTCCTTGCTATACACGTATCTCTCCTCCTCCTCTATTCCCCTTCCTCTCTTGCCACTCTCTCTCTCTCTTATCTACTCTTACCGCTCTCCCACTCTCTCACTCTCTCACTCACTCTCTCTCTCTCTCTCTCATGTGCCCTCTATATCATTCTCTCCTTCACCATCTCTCTCCATCTGCCCTCCTCTACTCACTCTCCTGCGTCAATCCTCCTTCCCATCATCGCAGGTTCTCAGTTCGCTACCCCAGAAGGCTAAGAAGAGGAATTCCATAGATGCCTCTCAGATCCGAACCGGTGGTAACCTGGCGTCTATCAGTGAGATGCCCGAGAAGCATCTAAGGTTCTCGGCCGATGCATCTGGAAACAGTGACAACATGATGGAGGCCATGTCTATAGGTAATAGATCATTTCAGGTTTTTTTTTACAAAGATCCTAAGTTGAACTTATCTCTAAGTTGGACTTAACAATTATGGAAAGCCGTTAGCATCTTTGAAAATAATTTGTGAAATTTATTTTAAAAGGCATCAAAAATTGATTAAAATCATTCATATTCTCTATTATCAAGGAGATTTCATAATCTTGATGTGGAATTTATGAAAGTCTAAAATACTTCAATTTTTGCTTTTAGAAATATTTATTTTTAAGGCTACAAATGGTTCTCCATAATTTTTATGTCCAACTTAGAGTATAAGTTCGACTTAGGATCTTTGTGAAACACCCCCCTGAGTTAGCAAATGTCCCCAATATTCACAGATACTTGAAATATGGATAGGTGTTTTTTTGTTTGGTGCATTTTTATAATTTTAATTGTGTCTTATGTAATGCTTAAAAATATCTATCACACTATGATCAGGGATGCCATTTTCAGGCAATAGCCTGAATTCAGGCCCTTGCAAGTTATTTTCATACCATAGTTCAGGCTTTTTTTGACAAAATAGCTCATTCTAGGTGATTTTCAGGCCCTCTGATCAAATCTAACTAGCATCCCTGTATGATACTCTTTAGTGCATCAACACTGAATTCCTGATCATAGCCAAGCCACCAACGTAACTAGTACTCAAGCATACATGTATATAATAGTAATTAATGATGCAGGCATTAACATCTTTGAATTCGCCTTACAGTGCCAAAGTCATGTCACGAGTAATGTTTATTTCCCAATGAAAGTAGAAATTTTGTTTTCAATCATTTCTACTCAACTTAGATGCATGTATTTTCATTTGAGGGTACATAACTTTTAGTTGGGAATAGTGTAGCAGTGAAAGAAAGATGTCGGTGTTGCCAATTCACTGAAGAAATGCTGATTCACATTGCCTCCCTAAATATCCATGTCCTTGAAGGGTTGAAAACAGTACACACCTGCTTGATCCATAGCAATGTGATAGATATTGATTGTATGTCACCTTTGGGGAAAAAAATGCTTTTTATAAGTTATTTTAAAGGTTACTTTTAATAATTTTAAAAGACCATGTCGGTTGATTCATATTCACATATTTTAATTTGAATATAAGAGTTTCTTCTGTCCACATATAATGATTCAAGGATTTCATATTCTATATTTTGTGGAAAATTGTATTATTGTACAATTCTTTGAAAATGGGAGTATAGAAATTTTCCTATTACCGTATATCATTTCATATGCTGCAACAATGGGTACAGTATTGGGGTTTTATGAATTCGCAAAAACAGCAGTTGGTCTCTTCAAAGAATTAATACTTTGCATGAATCAAAAGAAGTCCTGGTTTTAAATTCTTTTACAGTTCACAACTATAGTAGGAGCTGAATTTTCATGAATTACAATTACTAAATTGAATAGATTTTTATTTCACTTTATATTTAATTTCAACTTGGTAAACATGTTTCAGCCGTAAACTACAATTCAACAGGTCTGTTTGTTCACATACTACCCAAAATTTTACATGAAAAGAAAAGTCATTATGATACTCGTAAAAGCAGGTGCGATGGCTCAGTGGTAGAGCATTGGTCTCGTAACCGGAAGGTTCTGGGTTAGAAACCAAGTCAGTGCACTCATGCCTCATTACAGCAAGTCCCTCAGAGAGGATTTAAAGCCGTCAGTCCCCTGGTTGTTAACTTACAAGTATAAATGCTGGTAACATTGTTGAATTCCTTCTACTGTACTAACCCTCTGACCACTATCTCTCATCTGAACAATGTTACAAAGTCCCTTTAATAGTAGTCAGGTCAAATAATCATCGATCATCAACTAGTATATATACGTTTTTTTTTAATTCTGTAGGTGCATCTAACTCTGTATACTCCATGGATCTGGAGGGCGAGAATGTCAGTAATCTGAGTGGACGCAACACACCAAGGTCCGCCATCAGCATGGCTAGCAGCACAACCGAACATAACAGACCGGAGATCATCGACTCTACTCAGCTCCCGAACAATACGAACATCACAGACCAGTTTGGAAAGTTTGACATCGGCACGAACCTCCAAGACGGGAAGAACATGGTGCCAGGTAAAATATGGGGATTGTTGTTGTTGTTGTTGTATTTTAGGCTTTGAGTCCAATTTGACTATTCAAGCCTAGTATGGTTCTTTAATTTAATCAGTCAAGGTAGTTAAAGGCATTGTTTAACAATGTTAAATCTGAGATGCATGGCCCTACGTGTTATCAGTGTCTGTAATATGGTGTAACATTGAAGCCCTAAAAAATTCCGCTTCAAAATGATCATGAATTGCCTCAAAAAAGTAAATAATCTTTGAGTGACCTGTTTTACCACACTAGTTTTCCCCAGTAGAATGTAGTCTTATGAAAACCGTTAGGAAAACGCAAAATTTGATTTAGATTTCCAATCATAAATATCTTGATAATCAGACAAGCGATCAGCTTGTAAAAGTCGTTGGGTACCTGACTGACCTAAAGGCTTATAATTATCATTGCAGCATGAGCTAAATCCAGGATTTTGTTTCAGAATCTGAGACAAAGTTATCGGATCCCTTTAATCATTACCACACATTCAACTCCTCTCATCCCACAGAAACCTTCAGTGAGACGTGGAGCACCGACGTCATCGGCAGCGACACCTCGGAGCCCATCCCCAATGATCACCTCCAGGAGATAGCCGAGGAGGAGGCCAACATGCAGGGAGCCACTGCATCCTTCCTGGGAGTCCATCCCCCACTCAACGATCCACAGGAGACTGGCAGCGAGACGTGGAGTGTCGATGTGCTTCAGAGTGATTCAGAACAGACCGAGGATAGGCTTCATGAGGTAAGAAATGCGTTTTGAGTATTGTTGAGTTTTCTTCGCTCTTAAAGGTATAGACCAGTTTTTGGAAAAGCCCCCCTCTCAAAATATGAAATGGAAGCTCTCATTACCAATCATGTGAAAGAATATGTTTTGACTAATACGTGATGATAGAAATTTTGCTGAGAAACTGCCTACTAATGATATATTTGGTAAATTATCATATCGATCCGGCCTGGATAGATATCGCGAATGCACTTTAACATTGAACATTTGGGCATATATTTCTGTTTTTTGCGAATTTAGGTTGAATTATTGCCATTTAAACCTCTGAAGGCAATATTTAAACAATGTTGAATGGATATTTTGCACCCAAAACCCTTAAACTGCAATTTTTACCACTACTGGTCTTTACCTTTAACATAATTATATTCATCAATCTACGGTTTGAGTAGGTATATCCATGTATACAACCTGATCACTCATAGATCTATCAAGACAAAGGTGTCTTGATAGATCTGCATATTCATGTTATTGGTCTATCCTCAAGAATGTATATAACAGAAGAAACATTCTTTTAATTTAAATGTGATTTAAATGTGTTGGCAGATTTGCTAGAGGCGTGTTGGACTTGGCTAGACTTGGGTCTTAAAATTCATGAAAGCATGGGATTATTTTTTTAAATCTGCAAAGTTATGGGGTGAAACTTGAGGGGGTGGAATCCACCCTGTCTCTTTTAGGGTTAAGCACCTAGAGAACCCAGCTAAGAAAAAATACCAGTGCTATACAAGAAGTCATCATTGTCATGTATTTTCAGAGTGAAATCTAGACGGTTTCTTTTACAGTACACTCGCATTGATCACAAGGGACCCGTTTCACAAAACTTGTCATCAGTGACAAATGACACTTTTTGTTATAAGCTACTGAAATCGTTGCTTCTGATTGGTTATCAGGAGATTTGTCACTGATGTTTGTCATATGTCATTGAAAAAAGGCTTAGTGAAACAACCCCCTGTACTCACCTTAATCTTTCAGGTTGATGACAGTCAGTTGGACCTAGCGGGTGTGATGACGGAGCAGGAGTCAGAGCAGCTCCTGGCCAAGGTTGGCACGGAGGCTGGCTCCAGGAGGAGTTCCTCTGGAGAAAGCCATAGCGTTGATAGGAGCTCCAGTAATGACAGCCCTAGTGTGGAGGAGTGTGCTAAGAAAGGGGTAAGCTAACCAAGTGTAAGATAAATGCTATATCAACAGTTTTTCAGGGGTCAGTTTGAGTTGTGTCTTTGTACATGTAATGTACCAGTGTGTTTTAATTTCGCTGCTGTACATTGGATGTACTCTGTTAATCTTTATAATGTTTTTACATTTTGCAGGCAAACCTAACGCTCGAGTCTACTGGTTCTAAGCTGGCCAGTCTGTTTCCATCCGATGACCTCTCCTCAGGCCATTCTCTGTCTGGCATCCAGCGGCCTAGAGATCCCGCCATGTTTGACCGGTCCGACAAACCTCCTACCGTCCCTGCCCGGCCATCTAGAGCACCCTCAACGTCCAACATTGGCGGGTCTTATGATGTTATCCATACGGCAGGAGACACTATCCAAAGGAACGGAGTTGGTCCAGATCTGGTCAAGAGCACCAAGTCCTTGTCCGCCTTGGACGTGGACAGTGTCCTGCAGGACTTTGATCCTCTCAGCACCCCTTCCCCATCCTCTAACCCATTCACCTTGTCCATGAATGGGAACGTCCCAACGGTCAAGAGGACCAACCTGCCGCAAGGTGCCAAGCCTAAGGTCAGATCATCGCCTCAATCTGCTCAAGGGATGCCTGTTGGTGGTGGTAGCGGGGTGAGGTATAGTGACAATCTAGGCACCTTTAATCCAATCTATGAGATGCACAATAAAGCATTCCAACCAGCTACTGCCAATCAGCAGGACAGTCTCTTTGATGTCAACCCCAACAGTCAGTTTGCCATCATCAATCATGGCTTCTCCGAACAGGGGATGCCTCAGCAGAATACCCAGAGGGACTCCAACTACTTGTCCGGTTATGCCAACCCATTAGCCAGCTTCGACACTCTCCCACCCTCAGGGGCACACCCCTCACACTTTGGACCTCCTTCCCAACCACAAACGACGACGTTCCCTGTCCGGAACTCTGTCGGAGGGTCGGACAGTGGAGTGAACTCTGGAGAATCAGCGTCCAACAGCGATCACTTCTCTAACCGAGCGGACAGCTCCATCAGTACAGGCAGCAGCGGTAGCATGTCGCTTCTGATGGTGTCGTCCGAGAGCTTCAAACCGGTGGAAGCCAATCATATGTCCAGCGGTGAATGGCCAATCATGGACAATCAGGGTAATACCAACTTCCTCTCTTCGCCGAGCTCGAGTACGGGCGCTGTGGTAGGAAGCTCAGAAGATAGCGACTCTAAGCTTGGAAGCACGCCCTCGTTTGACCGGTCCATCAGCAGTGACAGCTATGAAATGGTAAGCAAATATAAGTATGAGAATGTAGGTGACACTGTGAAGATAAATAACATTCCTGTGAAAAAAAATGATGGGGAATGATTTTTATACTTTTTTCTCTACAAGTTTTCTTCTTTTTTTGTTGCAGATTTTAACACTCATATATTAAATTGAATTCACTACCATAAAGTAATGATTTGCAGTATTAAATTGGGAAACCACCAATCACAATTGTAACACATTGTCATGTGAAAAGTGTTCTTGTTCAACTAATCTTAACAGCACCTAAATGCTTTCTTTTCACATCAATAAATCTGCTTCCATCTTTCTATTTGTCATGATTTTGTAAGCTCTACTCGTGTTTAATACTCTTCTCATTCTTCACAATGTTTTACAATCTTGTTAAAGGAGGGATGTCCTGACAGTCCTGATAAAGGCAGGTCTTGGTTCAAGAAGAAAATCAAGCAGATAAACAGGTCAATTGGATCAGGTAAGTTTTATTTATTTAGCATTTTTGCAAAGTGTCCTAGGTTTAAGCATTAAAGGGATTGGGTAAATTTGGCTCAGATTCTGAAACAAAATCCTGGATTTAGCTCATGCTGCAATTATAATTATAAACCTTTAGGTCAGTCAGGAACCCCAAGACTTTTACAAGCCGATCGCCTGTCTGCTTATCAAGATATTTATGATTAGAAATCGAAATCAAATATTGCGTTTTCCTACAGTTTTCATAACATTACAGTCTATTGGGGAAAACGAGTATGGTAAAACCGGTCACTCAAAGATTTTAACTTTTTTGAGGCACTTCATGATCATTTTGAAGTGCAATTTTTTTAGGGTTTCAATATTACTCCATATCACAGACACTGATAACACGTAGGGCCATGCATCTCAGATTTAACATTGTTAAACGATGCTTTTAATACTTCTTTCCTATTTTGCTACCTCCTAGCACGTGCTAAGTCACAAAAGGACAAGTCTGGCGGTGGAAGAGAGGAGCAGGGCTGGTCATCACAGACCAATGCACAGCTTTCTGCTAAGGACGCTAGAGGCTCAACAGACAACATACAGATCATTCCAAACCCTGCCCTAGTACCAGACTTATTTGAAACAGGTAAGTGGAGTGGAACTTAAGTGATCATCTTTAATCCTATATAGCCCGGGCTATTTTGAAACTGCATAACCCGGGGGGCTTCTAAGGCCCCCCTCCCCCTCAACCCTATACAGTGCATGAAGTCTTTTGTCTATGGCTAATTGTCAACGAAACGGAGTTAAGTCTTTTGTCAACTCTGTTTGTTGCTACAGCAGGCAGCCAGTGAAAACGAACTTGTTTAATCAAATTATGGAAATGCATGCACTGCTTTAAAGCCCCACTGTCCTACTTGTAGCTACTTGCTCCCTCTATATAGAAAACTTCCCAATCGGTGCCTGTTGGTCCCCCATGATCCTTTTTTCCTATGTTAGTTGAGAGCTGAGTTAATGGGATAGCCACCTGTCAGTGACCTCGCTGTGTGGTCTAGTCTAATCCCTTCTGGCCAAGTAGTATTGACGGTCTTTAAACGAACATAACTTTGTTATTCCTAGCTCATTTTTCCTGATTGAGTTGTCATATGAAAGGGTAGAAACTGGAAATGTTATTTTCTCCTTGAAATTCAGATACCGTCCGTCAAATGACTTTTTGGTTTCCTCTCTTCAAATTCATTTTAATAACTCATGCGTGAAAAATGCAATATATGACTTGCATCAAATGAAAGAGGAGGATCTAAGCTTTACAAATATGTGTCATTTATCAATTATAATTGTGATTAAGTTATGATAAAACGTCAATAATTCTCGGTTTCGTTTTTCTGGGACGCACTGTATATCCTGGGCTATTTTAGAAACTGCATAGCCTGAGGGGGGGGGGGGGGAGGGGCTTCTGATTATAATAATAATAATAATAATAAATATAATGATAATAGTAATAATAGCAACATTTGTCATTTACACATATTCATCCCAAGGAATACTCATGGTGCCTATTAAACAACATATGTATACATATATGTTAAAGGTAAAGACCAGTAATGGTCATGCGATTGCATTGTGAAAGAAACGTTGTGGAATCGATCAGAAAAGGTTGATCATCTAGCATCTAGCATCTGCAAGGTTCTGGAATCATCGAAATGATAAGAAATTTGGCCCATTCTTCGTAAAGTTACAAGCACTATACACAGAAAGATGTATACGGGACTACCCTATATCTCTCACACGACCATGAGAGAAACAAATTTACCAAATATATGAATTAGTAGGCGGTTTCCCGGCAAATTTTTTATCATCATGTATTAGTCAAAACATATTCTTTCACATGATTGGTAATGAGAGCTTCCATTTCATTTTTTGAAATTGGGGCGTTACCAATACTGGTCTTTGAAAATTAACATAAGGCACACTTACAAGCACCCAATATTATTATTATTATAATGTTTTGCTACTACTCAATGTTTCTACAGAACAAGGCGTGAAGGATGCCTCAGTGCCGGAGACGAGCAGTGAGGATATACTCAATAAGTATCGTGACCTGGGGAAAGGTCGCTCCAACGATCATTTAGAAGCCACGGAGGACAGTGCAACTGGTGAGTTGGTTTTGGAATGCACATCATTAGTTAGAGGTGTTGTGGTCTAGTGGATAAGTCGTTTGACTGTGGATCACAGGGTCCGCGGTTTTAGTCCTGCCACAACAATAATGTCCTTTGGCAAGATATTAATTGACATTTGCCACTCTCCACCCAGGTGTTAAATGGGTACCAGTTGAAAGGAATTCTTTGAATGCTGAGAGCGCTGAATTTGGCTGCCTATTAAACAGAGCAGGGGTAATAGTTGGAGCACCTTGAGCGCCATGCATGGTGGATACACTATGAACATGACTGACAAAGAAAGCGGACAAAATACACAGTTCCTCAGGTAGACAAAGGAATATCCCTTCACTGCTATTATGTAAAAATGTGTAGAACAGGTGTCACATGCATATTCACCTTTTTACATAATAGCAGTGAAGGGATGTTCCTTTGTCTACCTGAGGAACTGTATATTTTGTCCGCTTTCTTTGTCCGTCATGTTCATAGTGATATGTGCGCTATATAAATACCCAATATTATTACATGCCTGGAGGGAAGATAACAAGCTTTTAATAATAATAATTATTATTATGATAATATGTCTTGTTTACCCAGGGCAGCCTCATGAGTATTAAAGTCACTGAGTAGTCGGCTCTCATGGGGAATTCGACACCGTTCGGGTGTTTACCCAATAACAGGTGTTGTCAATCACCAGGGTTAGCCTTGAGTTTTATGACCATTGGACCTTATGTAATGCTTTGATTTGCCCGAAGACTCTCGAGCTCTCTGAGAGATTAGGGGGTAATTCTTGACTGGACTATGGGTTTGCTGTGTGCAAATTTGTACCCCCATTAATGGTATTTCCACCAAGTCTGGTGTCAGCGAATTATGGCCTTCTGCACATGGAAACTGGCGATCCAATCCCTTTAATACTGTTCATCCTGAGGGCCCTGCAATCATAAATTATTATAGTCTTCCATTATTTATAAGCAATTGTGCATCCACTGTCCATCCTGACCAGATAAATGCACACACACAAACAAAAAGAGGAAGAGGAAAAGAGATCCATTTTGTGAACTTTTACAATAATTCTTTTCCATATTTTACACTATATAGCCATCTTTTCCTTGTTTGTATCGTACTTCATTGGTATTAAATTATTTCAAAATATAGTTTGAATACTGTGTATAATAATATTCTTGATACATTGTACCTTCACAATTTGAATGGTACTATTAAATACTAATTCTATACTTCCATAATTGTTCTAAAAGAGTGTGTGATAAATTTGGACCAAATCCATCAAAAATGCACATTAAATAAAAGTGAAATCACCTATTAAAAGTAAAGAAAAACCTAGACATCCAATTCGGCTATACACTGTACTTATTCTCTTGTAATGTCATTCTTATGTATGTAGAAATGGAGTTAGCTTTATCTAACATGACATGTTTTTTTTGTTTCTTTTTTGTCAGATGGGACGAATGCAGACTCATCCAATGAGGATGATTCCGGTAGCCATGGCGACAAACCAGACTCTAACAGCACCGAACCCAGCAGCTCCGCCGACTCCGAGAACCTAGAATCCACCTACGCATTCAACGACGCCAAGCGCAAGCTACGCATCGTCCTCCGCTCGGCTGACCTCCACACGTTCTCCTCCCTGTCGAACCATTCCACGCACTGCCGAGCTAGGGGGGGCGGGGTCATGGGTGACATGGGGGACGGGAAGGAGATGTCACGTTACCCGGAGAACGAGCTGGTGGCCTTCATGAAGGTCCAGCTGGCCGAGGCGATGAATCTTCAGGATAAAGCGTTGATAGCTCAGCTGAGAGAGACCCTCAGATGTGTGGGCAACTTTGATAATGAAGGGTAGGTATTGATATTTAGTATTTTGATGTAGTAGATGTAGATGTAGCTAGTCAGAGCTGATTAATAAGATACAATGATTTATGATGAATCTGCAAGATAAAGCTTTGATAGCTCAGCTAAGAGAGACCCTCAGATGTGTGGGCAACTTTGATAATGAAGGGTAGGTATTGATATATAGTATTTTGATGTTGTAGATGTAGCTAGTCAGAGCTGATTTAGATACAATGATTTATGATGAATCTTCAAGATAAAGCTTTGATAGCTCAGCTGAGAGAGACCCTCAGATGTGTGGGCAACTTTGATAATGAAGGGTAGGTATTGATATATAGTATTTTGATGTTGTAGATGTAGCTAGTCAGAGCTGATTAAGATACAATGATTTATGATGAATCTTCAAGATAAAGCTCTGATAGCTCAGCTCAGAGAGACCCTCAGATGTGTGGGCAACTTTGATAATGAAGGGTAGGTATTGATATTTAGTATTTTGATGTAGTACATGTAGATGTAGCTAGTCAGAGCTGATTTTAATGGATACAATGATTTTTTTTTTCCAGGATAAATTTGTAATGCTTTATTAAACTTTTGAGCATCTTCGATAGTGTGACATAGTGTTGATGGCAAGTTTTATTTGATGTGTTGCTGTCATGAGGGTTGATTCATGTCAGGTTGATTCTTGTAATGATTGGACGAGTCTGGAATAAGGGCATTAAGATAAATACACATTGTTTTAGAATAATGAGTTGGACTCCGGCCTTTTCTTTTCCTTAAGAGAGTAGTGGACCCCGAACGTTTTCCATCAAATGCTATTAAGAAAGCATACAATGACATCAAAAGTAGCATTTATAAATCTGTATCGTATCTTGCAGTAAGTGTAGTTGGTCTGGTTTACTGATGAATTACAAATCAAAATAGCAGCCATAAGGCTGACAAAAATAGAATTTACACAAAAGTAAAATCATCCTTTGAAATTCATATCATTAAAAGTAGATACAATAGAATAGAATAATTGATGGAACAGAGAAATTCAATCATTTCATATTTTGTTGTTTTTCAGATGTCGTAAGTTACTAGCAGTACTGCGTGAGGAATACGAGGCCAGGTCACCATACATAGCATACCTAGTGAGGACTAGGAAAGGCTTGGCTCTGTCTAAGGCTCATCTAGAGAGACAACTAGAGAGAATTCAAAGGTAAGTCAGGGGGTAGTTTCACAAAGATTAAGCTCGACTTTATGTTGGACTTACTACATGTACGGCAGGCCATTCATGCCACTGGTTGCTCTTACCATTGGTTTCTCAATTATAATCTTCATTTTTTTTTTTCTTCAATAATGAACTATCAAAAAAGGTAAATTTGAATTAATTTCACATGAAAAAGAATACAACATTGTTATATCAAAGACAAGATGCAGGTATTATACAGTTTAAAGAATGAACACACAAAGGTGATGAAACATAAGCAAATAGACCTTGGATCGTTACAACACCTTTCAATTATATAATATTGAGGGGTCAGTGACACAAAGACGTAACTCAATTTTTGCCATTTTGAGAAAAAGTGGTTTATGTGTCACTGAGCACTTGGGCCTTAAGGAGTTAAGTCTATGTTTCACTAGCTATTGACTTCAATAGGGTGTTGGGTGGAGTTAAGTCTTTGTGTTTCCTGGAAAGCCCACATTTTTCTGAACATTTTGATATCAAATACTCGTTTGGCAAAATATGGAGTTACGTCTTTGTGTCACTGAACCCTCGATATATATGACAAATATAATCATATAGCTAACGATCTTGAACCTTATTATATTTCCTGTTACAGAGACAAGGAGGTAGTGAATAAGTTCTTCACCATGGTGTGTGTGAGGTTCTTTTTAGAGAGACAGGAACAGACCATTATTAAGTTCATTTCAGACTTCAAGGCTCTTACCGCTGCGGATGAAAAGGTAAGCGGAGAGACAATAGGCCTGCCAAATGGTGTATTCAAATAGTTTATATTAAAGCCCCACTGCACTACCGGTACTTATAGCTACTCTATATAATCTTGAATCTATATATGCGCCCTTTATATAGCAAACAATGCCTTATCGGTGACCGTTGGTCCCCCATGATCCCCTTTTTCTTATGTTAATTGAGAGTTGAGTTGATGAGATGGTCTAATCCCTCCTAGCCAAACTAGTACAGACAGCTTTAAAGCCTTTCTGCACTAGTTTTGCCAGGAGGGATTAGACCTCTCTGCGTGGTCACTGACAGGTGGTTATCTCATCAAATCAGCTCTCATTTAACATAAGAAAAATGGGATCATGGGGAACCGACAGGTAGTGCAGTAGTAGTGCAGACAGGCTTTAATGTGTACTTCTTAAACAAATGTGGCAGTGGGTCATGTCTTATAAAGTGTTGCAGTTGATCCAGATTGATAATGTTAAACTTGCATCTCCTCTGTTAAGTACATAGTTCTGATTGATGTCAAGTTAGGATCAATTTGGATCAATTTCAAACCGTTTATGAGAAAAGGTTCTGGTCTACCTGCATGCTTGCCTTGATTTGCTTTAATACAGATCAATGTTTAAAGGCATCGTTTAACAATGTTAAATCTGAGATGCATGGCCCTACGTGTTATCAGTCTCTGTGATATGGTGTAATATTGAAGCCCTAAAAAAATTGCACTTCAAAATGATCATGAAGTGCCTCAAAAAAGTAAAAATCTTTGAGTGACTGGTTTTACTCATTTTCCCCAATAGACTGTAGTATTATAAAACCTGTTATGAAAACAAAAAAAATGAAATTTCAATTTCCAATCATAAATATCTTGATAATCAGACAGGTGATATGCTTGTTAAAGTCATGGGATTCCTGACTGACCTAAAGGTTTATAATTATGATTGCAGCTTGAGCTTTATCCAGGATTTTGTTTCAGAATCTGAGGCAATGTTACCAAGTCCCCTTAATAAGAGTTGGGTGCTATGGCAGGTTTGGTTGAGACATAAACTATTTTATGTTATATGTTATTTATTTCTGGTTATTTTGTATCTTTACAGACTCACCTAGTCAAGTATTACCTGTCTACACTCAATAACTGGATTCAACAGGACCCAATCTGGCAAGGTATGGATAACTGTGTCTTGAAAAAAATAACAAATAACAAAAAAGGAAAACAAATCGAGATTAGCTTAATTCGAGTTTGACATTCAGATTTGATGATAGTACAACTATAAGTCTTATGTCTCGGTCACACCTTTGCATATTTAACTTGCGTATTGCTGCATATTTATGGCAAGCCGTTCTTGATATCAAACATTGGATTCTTGAAATCAAGAAATGAATTCTTGAAATCAAGAAATAAAATTCTTGATATCAAGAATTACCATTACTTTGCAACAGAAAATCATTTCTTGATATCAAGAAATAGGAATCAATTTTAAAACGGCTTGCCATAAATACACAGCAATACGCAAGCCAAATATGCATAGGTGTGACTGAGGCATTACTATCAATTATAATGAAATCAAAAATAACTGAAGGTCATGGTGCATCAAATAATTGCAATGTTTGAAATAAAAACAGTGTTGAAAAAAATGTGGTTAGATAAAATCGTATCAATGGAATTGATGCAAACAATTTCTATGATAATTATTTTATACTGACCATGACTATTACTGGTATGCTGGCAAAAAAATGATAATGGCAGTGGAAATTGTAATCATGACATCATAGTGATGACGATCATTCTGAGATGCAGTTGATTGGCCCACCAGAGCTCTTAGTGAGAGTCTGCTCTTTCAGCACATTTTGTAAGACAGGTTTCACTGTATATAAAAATGATAATTTCAGTAATAATAATGAGGAGGAAGACAATGATATTGAGAGTGGCAGTGAACTTGACAATGGCAGTGCACTTTACCGTGATAATGACAATAAAAATAAATCACCAGTAACAAATCAACAATCATCGTTTTGTTTGACTCTCGACTCAATTTCTTTCTCCCTCATTCTACTGATCTAACCCCGTTTTTCTAGAGCTTTTGCAATCATTCATTTCCCTTTTTTGTATCCTTTCTTTGTGCCTTCTACTATTTTTTCCTCTTTTATTTTCCTCCCCCCCCCCCCCCCCAAAAAAAATAATAATAATTTCTTAGCCACTAATTTTCCATTTATTGATTTTCTAAGTATACTCTGTTCATGTTATATTGTAAAACAGCATCTGAGGAACTAACACTTCAACAAGCTCTGCTTCTAGTCAGTTCCTCTTTTCTCGTGCTATTTCTATTATATTTGTCGTTTTATTGCATATTTTTCTGTAATATAATTATTCATTGTATTATTCAGGCCTGATAATTACCCGATTTTGTTTTTATTTTTTTCCCCAATTCCCCCCCCCCCCCCCAAAAAAAAAAAATTCTCTAGATTTTTCCTGACTTTCTTAGGCAAAAGGGAGGGAATTTTGTTAGATGTCATTTTTTTCCCCAAATCCTTGGTTGGTTGAGGATGTATTGAAGATGGATAAGGAAAAAAAGAAAAGATTTTTTTTTTTTTGTAATGCTCACTATCACCCCTGATTATGTTTTGCATGAGAAATAAAATCATTTTAATCGTTTCCCCCCAGCTGCCAGCGAGACCCAGAAGCAGGATGCGGAGCTAGCGACGGAGCGGGCCATTATGAGCCGCATCTACAAGCTGGCCCTCTACCCCAACGGGGACGGTGACATCCTCCGCGACCAGCTCTTCCACCAGCACATCCAGAGGCTCGGCAGGGTGGTGTCTGGGTCGCACAAGGCCCTGCAGATCCCCGAGAAGTACAGGAGGGAGTCGCCCTGGCCGGCGGCGCAGGCAGAGATACTCAACATCAATGCCTATAAGGTAGGTCCTCGTGATATATTTTGAGGGTTCTAGGACACCTACCCCCTGGACATTCACCCCAGTTAATTCCCCCTAGGGCAACCACCCTTTAGGACAACTACCCCCTGGGGCAACCACCCTCTAGGACAACTACCCCCCGGGACAACTATCCCCCAGACAACTACCCCCCAGACAACTACCCCATACAACAACGATCTTCTAGGACAACTACCCAAGGGGGTAGTTGTCCTAGGGAGTAGTTGACTGGGGGTGGTTATCCAGGGGGTGGATGTCGAGGGGGTAGGTGTCCGGATACGTCTTTTGAGATATGCATGTTTTCTTGCATTGATGATTTGATTTGTTTACCTGACTGCCAAGAAAGCAAGTACACTGTAGATGCTTATTGATATGTTAGCAATAGAACCAAGTTCTATCATAGAGACTTCAAAATTTAGTATTGATGCCATACCAAATGGTATTAGCACATCAACTTGATTGTGGACCAGAAACTTCCCAGTTATGATACCACTGCACTACCACTAAACCATGACACCTCCAGTGGAAGTATTTGTTGATGTGCTTCTGCCCTTTGGTAAAGTACAAAAATGGATACGCATTCTTTGAAAAGGATAGAGTAAGAATGGTCTAAACAGTCCTAAATATTTAAATATTAGCTTTGAAAGGGTAATCTTTATGAGCAGGTCAGGTGTAGTCATATATAAAATAAAATAAATTTAAATATTTCATAATTATTAACCTTTATTGACAAGTAGTCCTGATATATCATGCTCTCTTTTACCTGATAGTGGTAGTAGGGAAGATGGAGGCAAAAGAGAAGATTGAGAGATGACCTAACATCATACATGGGAATGGCCGCTTGGATTAGGATAGCTAGAGACAGAAGAGAATGGAAATGTTATGAGGAGGGCTTTGTCCAACGTCTGGATGAACTATAGCCTGATAGATAGATAGATAGATAGAGCTTATGCCATTGCGTGGCGTCCGTTGTCCGTCCGTCCGTCCACAGTTTTCAAAATGCTTCTTCTTCGTTATTTTTCAACCGATTTTGATTCTGATTGTTTCATATGATACGGCTAGGAGGGGGATTTAAAACTGCTACACAGAATCGTGAAATTCATTATATATGCTAATTTATGCAAATTTATTCGAAATCACAAAAAATGCTTCTTCTCCTTCATTTCTCAACCGATTTTGATTTGGTTTGCTTTATCTGGTAGAGCTAACTTTGGTACACTAAATTACTACACAGAATTTTGAGATTTTGCTCCATTGATTAATTATTGTAATTTATGCAAATTTATTTCAAAAATAATTAAAAAATCACAAAAAATGCCTCTTCTCCTTCATATTTCGACCGATTTTGATTTGGTTTGCTTTATATCGTAGAGCTAACTTTGGTTCACTAAACTTCTACACAGAATTTTGAAATTGTTATCCATTAATTAATTATGATAATTTATACAAATTTATTCCAAAAATAACAAAAAATGCTTTTTTGACCAGTTCAAAAGTGTACCACATAAAATTTACGATATTTGTTGTTGCGAGATGCGGATGAGCGCTACGTCATTGACGTTCTGGTTTAATTCTTTTCTGTTTTTGTTTTTTTCTTCCTCAGACTCCTAAAGACAAAGTGCAATGTGTATTGAGATGCTGTACGATCATCATGAACCTTCTCAGCATGGCCGACGGCGCAGCGCCACCTGGTGCCGATGACTTTGTCCCGGTTCTCATGTTTGTTCTGATCAAGGCCAACCCCCCTAGTCTGCTCTCTACCATCCAGTACGTCAATAGCTTCTATCTGGAGAACGACCCCTACAGCGATAGCGACGGGTCGTCAGGCAGCGGAGAAGAGCGGTACTGGTGGATGCAGTTCAGTGCGGCCGTAGAGTATTCCAAAACCATTGATGATAGGAAATAGCGCTTCTACCTAGAGAAAGACTTTTACAGCAGTGCTTCTACGTAAAGAATGACCCGTATAGTGTGCTTCTATCTAGAGAACGATCCCTACAGCGATAGCGACGGGTAGTCTGGCAGCGGAGAAGAGCGGTACTGGTGGATGCAGTTCAGTGCGGCCGTAGAGTATTCCAAAACCTTTGATGATAGGAAGTAGTGCTTCTAGTACCTAGAGAAAGACTTGTACAGCAGTGCTTCTACGTCAATAGCTTCTATCTAGAGAACAATTCCTACAGCGATAGCGACGGGTCGTCAGGCAGCGGAGAAGAGCGGTACTGGTGGATGCAGTTCAGTGCGGCCGTAGAGTATTCCAAAACCATTGATGATAGGAAGTAGTGCTTCTAGTACCTAGAGAAAGACTTTTACAGCAGTGCTTCTACGTAAAGAATGACCCATACAGATGTGCTTGGACTTAAGAGGATGATCCTAACAGCGATAGTAGAGTGTTGCCTGGCAGTGGGGAAGAGTGTTACTGGCGGAAGCTGTACAGAGCATCACAAAACAGTTGATGATAGGAAATTGCGCATCTAATGAAAGGGCAAGACCTTCAACAATGCTTCTACCAAGAGAATGTCCCTACAACTATAGATCTTCAGGCAGCAGAGAGGAGCGCTACTGGTGGATGCAGGTCCATGCAGCCGTAGAGTATCTCAAAACCATTGAGGGTAGGAAATATTGCTTCTTCGTAGAGAACAAAACCTACAGCAGTGCTCATACATGTTCCTACAATGTGACCCTGGTAGCAATAGCGACGGGTTCCAAGGCAACAGAGAAGAGCGCTCCTGGTGGATGTAGTTCAATGCAGCCGTAGATTTTCTCACAACCATTGAGGATAGGACAGAGTGCTTCTTCTTAGAAAACAACACCTACAGCAGTGCTCGTTCATGTACCTAGAGTGTAACCCTGATAGCGATAGTGACAGGTTCTAAGGCAGCGGAGAAGAGCGTTCCCGGTGGGTGCAGATCAACTCAGCCGTAGAGTATCTCAAAACCATTGAGGATAGGACATAGTGCTTCTTCATAGAAAACAACACGTACAGCAGTGCTCATACATATACCTAGAGTTTAACCCTGACAGCGATAGTGACGGGTTCTAAGGCAACAGAGACCAGTAGATGCAGGTCAGTGTGGACACAAAGAATCCCAAGACCGGTCTTCAATAGTGTTTGGATACATTAATTTCTGAAAGCAGTTAGCGTAGATCTAGACATGAACTGATTGATTTCTATCTAACTGAAATCTTATAATTACCTGAAATAATAACCAACAGTAGTCTATGATTAAGAAGCAATGCTTAGCTATACAGTAAACTGTATTTCAGGAGGGCGTTTCACAAAGCCTTTTTTTAATGACAAATGACAAAAAACAGTGACAAATCTGCTGATAACCGATCAGAAGCAAGGATTTCAGTAGCTTATAACAAAAACTGTCATTCGTCACTGATGACAAGTGGAATTTACGAAAAGTCTAAAATACTTGAATTTTTGCTTTTGAATATATTTTATTCTAAGGCTACAAATGGCTCACCATAATGTTTAAGTCTAGCTTAGAGTTAAGTTCAACTTAGAATCTTTGTGAAACACCCCCAGGTCTACTATCAGGGTTATAAAAACATCAAAATTCAAGCATTTTGGTATAACCACTATGTTGAAATATTTTCTCTCTATTTTACCACTGATTCATGCATACAAGTGTTCCAGTTTGAACTCATTTATCTTGCCTTGTTGTTCTTTTTCAAATAAAAGTGAAACTGCTCATCTTTTACTTGAAACCAAGGATGTATGAAAGACTTGATGAACAATGAGCAAAGTGCCCTCCTCGCTGGAATTTTACAGTATTAGAAATAGAGGGGGAAATTATTATTATGTATAACAAAAAATATGAGTTCTTATATTTTTTTAACAGTTCTAAGTACCGGTAGTATGCGTTACATCTATGATGTACAAGTATGAGAGAGGGAAGAATGAGCATGATTTGGCAAAACTGAATGAGTTGTTCAGTTGCTAGTACTAATTATTGTAGGTATCAACAAATATATATCAAGTATTTTTCCATTGTTATTTCTTTTTTACCATAAATAGTGGACTTCTGAATGTAAGTTGTATTCACAAGCATTCTTTGTATGTAACTGACATTTACTTTGTACTTATCAGCTTGTGTAATAAGCATATTGTGTTTTTTTTTTTTTTTTTTTTTATAATTGGAGAATGTGAGGAAAATTCTTGACATATAATTGTTCTTTGTCTTCATACAAGAAAATGCAGGTTTATGAAGAATTACCTGTTCTTTGATTCAATTACAGAATGCATAAAATACATGTAGTAAAATATTGGGACATTAGTTTCATTCAATAACTGCTTAGCTAACATGACTATTACTCTCTTTTTCCACAATACGGCAACAGAATCATGTGTGCAAGCGTGTTCTTAACTTGCTATTTTTGTCATTGTATGAAAAAATCAATGCACAACAAATGAAGGTAGCGGTCTTGAAGAATTGTATGGTGAAAAACATGAACAAATTGTAAATGAGAATCTCTATTCGTGTGTTTCACCTTTTACAGCATTATCCAGTGAGTTCTATGTGTGAGTTCTATGTGGTACTCCTCGATCCCCAGGCTTCATGTTTTTTTGTTTTTTTTGTTATGTAACTGTTTAGCCAATGTTGCTGTATATTTTTTAATGAGAAGTTTTAATTTTGTAGCTGTTATTGGACAGAGTGTGATTGTGTATAAGAGTGACCCACTTGATCGCAATGCTTTCGAGAAAAAGAATTGATGGCAATTTCAATTGCTAATAGAATTTTTGTTTGGATTATATATTGGGTTACTCACATTTCGATATGTGATGCGCAGGGCTATTGAATCGCCCATAAGTTTATTTCTTGAAAGGCTGTGCAATCATGTTGACCATTTTCTATCGTCTCATGTAGACTGTGTATCACACTATAAAAACAGGCTGCTCAGCCCTCTGTATTAAATTATACAGACATGCTCAGGCCACAGTTGCTCCCCAGTCATTTCAAATTCCAAACGTTGTTTGTTTTCCAGTCCATGTCAATTTTAAAGAAAGTGGTTCGAATACTACTTTCGGTACTTTCTCCTATCCTCTTTCAAGAGATTTTGATAAATATTCTTTGAAAATCACAACTGTCACAGAAACATTAAGTATCACTTATTAAGGAACCTCTTTGTATAAATATGGATATTAATCAATTTCAAACCGTTCATAAGAGTCAGAGATTTGTTGCCTTTAAACAAAAGTTTTCTAACAGGCCTTTCCTTCGTATTCTACAATCTAAGGCCTCGTTCAAATATAAACGGCAAAACCGGGGCGGTTGGTTTTATGATTATGTAAAGTGTAATACGCAAAGCATTTCTGTATCTTATAAACAGAGCTCAATGTTTACCATGTAATATCGTAACAAGCCTTAAATATTTCAATATTTTTATTTTTTCAGAAACGTTTTACAAGTTTTATGTGAAACTATGACTTGATGAAACAGTATTTAACCTTTTATATGTTATAGTTATTTTATCATGATCTAATTTAATGGATATTTATTTGATCAACAGTTAGAATCTACCAAAATGAATGCCAGGATGCTTTTACAAGGTTTTTTTTATAATTTTGTATGTTATCTTTAATAGTTCATTTGATAAAACTGAAGATTAAAACTTGTACTATTTTTTAAAATCCAAACAAGTTATTACCAAGCAAAGGAGGTATTTTGGTATTTTACAATTTAAGAAATTATGTAAATTGGAAACAATAATGTTTATAATTACCTATAATTAACAAAACCTAGTGGATTGTTATCTTTACCAAGACTTTTCTATCAAGTGTTAAAACATGTTTATTCTTTTAATACCAAATTGTTTATATTAATCAGCCTTTTATTCCAGGCAAAATAGTTTGCATTCTTAACTAATCTCATTATCCAATTTTCAGTTCACAAACAATGTTCAGAGAAAAGTATCCTGATTTGAATTAATGTATAATTCATGTCTTGATTGGTAATGGAAAAAAATGGTATTATTAACATGTAACTACTTCACTTCAAGTCCAAGTAGTGTAATTTAATTTTTTCATTGAATTATATCACACATTTTCTTTAATGCGAATCATAACACCTGTTAAATGAAGTTGTAAACTCTATACCTCAAATTCCAGTGCCATATCTACCATATTAGTCAGCCAAGTTGCCCAAATAGGCTATGTCAAATTATCGATGATAGGTCCTTCTTGCAAGAAAAGTACATTTTTCATCTCCTCCCGGCCAGGAAATATTACCAGAGATATCCTCTGGAGCCATGATGGTGTTAACTCATATACAACAAAACCTGTATGTAAAAGACCACTGAAGGGAAACAAGAAAAGGGGTCTTTATAGGCAGGTGGTCTTTATGTACAGGTTCTTTTTAATAATATATACATCATAGACGTACCATATGGTACCTGTTTCACTAAGACACAGTTTTCAATGAAAATGAAGAAGAAGAAAAAAGTTCTTAATAGACAGGTAGTCCTTCTGTACAGGTGGTCATTGAACCAGGTTTGACTGTACAATGTCCAAGGGAAATTTATAATTTGTTCTTTATAGACAGGTGGTCCTTCTGTACAGGTTGTCATTGAAGCAGGTTTGGCCGTACAATGTCCAAGGGAAATTTATAATTTGTTCTTTATAGACAGGTGGTCCTTCTGTACAGGTTGTCATTGAAGCAGGTTTGGCCGTACAATGTCCAAGGGAAATTTATAATTTGTTCTTTATAGACAGGTGGTCCTTCTGTACAGGTTGTCATTGAAGCAGGTTTGGCCGTACAATGTCCAAGGGAAATTTATAATTTGTTCTTTATAGACAGGTGGTCCTTCTGTACAGGTTGTCATTGAAGCAGGTTTGGCCGTACAATGTCCAAGGGAAATTTATAATTTGTTCTTTATAGACAGGTGGTTGTTAAAGCAGGTGTGACTGTAAGTGTACTCTAACACAGATTTACGTTCTTGTGGCTCCAAACAGATGATATATGTCGGCTTTATTTCCAAAATCGCTGATGTTGCACACTTATGCCGTTACTATATTAGAACTAAAGATGTATATTATGGCCATGTATTTGATGCAATTGCATGTATAAAAAGCTGCCTGTGCACAGTAGCTTATACTGGTATACTGCCTTGGTATTTGTTTGTTGGCATTCTCAAAATCCCAAGTATTAGAAGAAAAGAAGAAGTATGAGGCTGCTATGTGTGTTGTGTAAAAAGATTCTGTGATCATCGTGTTTGAATTGTACAAAATCAAAGAGTGAAATATATCCTGTTCATTGATTAATAAAAAGTATTATGATTAAGCAAACATCTTGGTGCATTGTGTCATTCAATTCAATGTTTATCCACTTTTGGATACAAGATCTGTTTATGAATTACAAATTTACATCCAAAACACTATACAAAGTTACAAAGTTTCAGTCAATGACGGTGCTAGAACACTATAGCATTACAAGCATAAACAGAGGAGAATTCTTTGATCTTTTTTTTATAGTTTCCACACATATTGATGTTGACCTTGTCTTACAAAGAGCTGCAATTGATCCATATTGAATGCAAGTCCTTCAACCAATTGCAAAATTACAATCCTTAATTTTTAAACAGTTGCAATTGATATCAACTTGAGATCAATTCACATCAATAAAAGTTCTGTATAAGACAGGGCCATGAAAAGTACTGTTTAACATTACCAAAGTTTTATCAAAAATATTTGCTTCACCTGGGATAGGGAAGGTGCATGAGTGAAACCAGGGGGGGGGGGGGTGTTTCACAAAGATCTTAAGTCGAACTTAATTATGAAGAGCCATTTGTAGCCTTCAAATAAAATATGTTCAAAAGCAAAAATTCAAGTATTTTAGACTTTTCATAAGTTACACATCAAGAACATGAAATCTTCTTGATAATAGAAATATGGATGATTTGAATCAACATTTTATGACTTTTAAAATAACTTTCACAATTTTATTTCAAAGATGCTAACGGCTTTCCATAAACTTTTAAGTTCAACTTGGATCTTTGTGAAACACCCCCTAGAAGTGTATGTCACCTTGACTTTTGACGCACTCTATCCCCGTTCATGCAATATTTCTTCACACAAAATTCATTTTGCTTCAAACATTTCCAGTATGTTTAATCTTGCGTGTCTCACATAATATGTAACATTCCAGGAAAAGACTTTCAACAATGCAAATCAAGTATTAAAGTGTCTTCCTGTACAGAAATAAGCACACCAAGAGATATTCACATTGAATATTATTTAAGATTAAACTAGGAGAAAACATTGTTACATACACCAGCGTCCTACGAAATAATATTTATTTATTTCATTTATATAAGTTCTTATCTCCTTATTCTTCTAGGGCCGTAATTGGTGTTTCTCATTCTGATGTATTTGGTAATGATTAAAGCAGAGGTTCATTGAATTTAGATATTGATTTAATTTGCATAATTGCATAAGGGAAGTTTAAATCGAACGAGTTTATCAAAATTCCCTGCTTGGAAATATTCAAAGAATATTTTCAATATCAAAATGGTAAATACCGCCCCACTTTCGCACTTAAAGAGCTCTCCGAACACTGCCGAGATTTGTGACTTCATTCAAGGGAGCGAATGGGCATAACTTAAGCAGACGATGTCCCATAACATTAACAATGCACAGATTTTCAATGCCTGTTTCTTCGTCTCATCTACACTTATTAGGAACTTTTAGATGTGCACGTCGACATAGTGGAGTGCTACGTGTGATGTCCTTTAAGGCACTGTGACGTCCTTTTAAGGCACTGTGATTGCCTTAAAAGGATGTCACACGTAGCAGTCCACTACGTCGACGTGCAAATCTAAAAGTCCCTATTTCTCTTACTTTACCACCGCCATTGTTACAGTTTGATCTCGTGCCTCACTCTAAATTTCGGACATGGTTTCATTTGATTACTGTAGATTATTTTAGTGAATATGCTGGTCGTATATTATTTAAAGAGCTCTCCGAACACTGCCGAGATTTGTGACGTCATTCAAGGGAGCGAATGGGCATAACTTAAGCAGACGATGTCCCATAACATTAACAATGCACAGATTTTCAATGCCTGTTTCTTCGTCTCATCTACACTTATTAGGAACTTTTAGATGTGCACGTCGACATAGTGGAGTGCTACGTGTGATGTCCTTTAAGGCACTGTGACGTCCTTTTAAGGCACTGCGATTGCCTTAAAAGGATGTCACACGTAGCAGTCCACTACGTCGACGTGCAAATCTAAAAGTCCCTATTTCTCTTACTTTACCACCGCCATTGTTACAGTTTGATCTCGTGCCTCACTCTAAATTTCGGACATGGTTTCATTTGATTACTGTAGATTATTTTAGTGAATATGCTGGTCGTATCATTAAGTAACATTATAAAGTTATGCTTCTATCACATTCAGGAACGTACGCAGAACGAGATAGGGCAAGTTGCCTCTATAGTAACCATCACCAATATTGTTTTTCACACCTTCTCAGAACTTGTATTGATCAATCTAAAGAGTAATATAAAGTGACTGATAAAGATTTGAGAAGATAAAAATTATCAATATGGTTTAATCTATCAAGAATAGACTGTTATGTCATAATCATTTCATGACAAGATGTAAGAAAAAAAGTATACACAATTTGTGGATCCCTCTCTTAGGAATCTGAAACTAGTGGCTGATTAGTTTAGGGACGAACGTTAGCCATTGTAAGTACAGTGTATCAAAATAATATGAAGTGTAGTTTCATTACACAATTTGCATGTTATACATGTATGTGACATTCTTAACATAAAATGGGAAAATGGACATAAACTAACGTGAACAAAACAAAACTTATCATTCATTTAGAACAAATAAATGATGTACACACACTCCTTGTAGTGTCCATTCGGTAAACTTCGAAAATGAGAGAACAAACAATATCAAGCGAAGATAAAAAGCGATATCATGTTTCTGCTATCAAACAGATGAGTCTAATTCTATCACTTTCACGAAAGCAATAATGTCTAGATTTCCAAGATCCTCCGCATCAGTCTATTTCAAGCTTTCGGGTGAGCTTTGGGGAAATTTCGATAGAAGTCTATTCTCTGTTGAATCGTTCTCCTCTTCTGATTGGCTAATGCTCGGTGATGACGATGGTGACGTTGCAGCGCACGTGAAGGTCGTTGAGCCAATCAGATCAGTGCCCACGACATCGCGGACGTGTTTGCGCATGCGTCCGGGGCAGCCATCCTCGTTACAAAAGTGAAGGCGTAATTCTTCCATCCTCTCCGAGGGGCCAGTCTGTCGCTTCCATTTTGTTCTAAGAGAGAGAGAGAGGGGATAAGAGAAAATGAGGAGAGAGAAACAGAGAAAGAAGAGTGACAGACAGAGGAAAAGGGGGAAATTGTTATAATTTTTGTTGCAATCCAACCTTTGTAAAAAGTTGATTAAAATGTATGAAAGCAGAAAAATAACAAAAACAGAAATGGCAAAAGTTTGAAATGAAGCGGACCAATAGTAAGGAAGTTATGAATGTTATGAGATCAAGTCTATGCGAAGCTCTAATTGGTCAGTGGATTGTGACGTAGGACGTGGAAACTCTCCCATTTGCCGTGTACAAAAATATGATTAATTTTTGTTTTTCTCCTTCTTCCCCAAAATCATAACTTTCTTATAATTATTTAGTCAGATTTAATTGAAACTTTCATCACTTTGCTTCTCTCATTTTTTTTTAGAGTAGTCGTCTATTTGAGCTGGATTTCCCTTTAATTAATCTATCAAACTATCCGTAAATTTGTCAATTTAATGTACATATATTTCACATAATTTAGTTTCTCTTGCCAGTCATTTTCTCTCGACTTGACCTTCTTTTTCTTAGGATTTGGAACAAAAACAACCGTCCACTGAAAGAAAATCGAAAGAAGCAGCTGTTTTCTGTAACGTTGGTCGCAATGTCCATCCGTCAAGTTGAGCGCTATAAACGTCCAACGTTAATCTCTCAACTGGCTAATGTTAGCACGTTAGAGCGAAGGAGAGAAAATGAGAGATGTTCATAAATACTAATAGCCTCCCTGGAGCCTGGCTTGTTCCATGGTCACAATTCACTCAGCGCGCGTGTCCCTACACCTTCGAGATTCGTCAAAAAGCGTGGCGGGGGTAAGGAGGGGCTGAGGATAGGAAGGGGGCGGTGGGATGAAGGGGGAGGGGAGAGGGAGGAGGAAAAGGAGGGGAGGGGGAGGAGGAAGGAGAGGGGGGGTAAGAATGGGCAGAGGGGAGGGAGAGGAGGAAAGGGAGAAGGAAGGGGAGGAGGGAGGGGGAATGGGGAGGGACATTTAATGAATGGGAAGGTGAGGGGGAGGAAGGAGGAGGGCAGGAGAAGGTGGAAAGAGGAGGCCAGGGGAGGAAGGGGAGGGGAGAGAAGAAAGTAAGGCTACTACAAGATTTTGAAAGAAATCGCTGAAGAGCTATGCAAATCTGGAATTAAAATTCTTCGTCATTGATAATATATTTTTGTAATCGTCTGTTTGGAGACACAAGAGCGTTTGTTCATACTTTAGCATAGAGTTAACGCCCTTCTGACTGTGAACATACAAAATGCATGGTGCTGTGCTTGGCTGTGCCCCCTTCCTTGTCGGAGAAAAGGTCTAAAAAGGCTGCAAATATAAATAACGTCATGCCCATAACCATAGGGCGTAGGCGCAAATTTTTTGTCGGGAGGGGTGGGCTTGCGTTCCTGGCCAGATAGTAAACTTTTAATTTTGAGTAAGCATTGTTTAAAGTCCTTTAAAGGTAAAGACCAGTAATGGTCATGCGATTGCATTGTGAAAGAAACGTTGTGGAATCGATCAGAAAAGGTTGATCATCTAGCATCTAGCATCTGCAAGGTTCTGGAATCATCAAAATGATAAGAAATTTGGCCCATTCTTCGTAAAGTTACAAGCACTATACACACAGAAAGATGTATATGGGACTACCCTATATCTCTCACACGACCATGAGAGAAACAAATTTACCAAATATATGCATTAGTAGGCGGTTTCCCGGCAAATTTTTTATCATCATGTATTAGTCAAAACATATTCTTTCACATGATTGGTAATGAGAGCTTCCATTTCATTTTTTGAAATTGGGGCGTTTCCAATACTGGTCTTTACCTTTAAAGGTACTATGTCCCTTTTGCAGCCAACCTCAAATTCTGTAGAACTTTGCAGGAATTATGAATATGTCATGTATGTCATATCTGTGAAATTTAAACGTTAGCAGTGTCCCCATATTCAAATTATGCAAGGAAACCCGTTTACTTGCTAGACTTCACTGTCAGACACTATTGATTGACTGACTGGCTTTTTTTTCTTCTTTGGTAATAACATAGGGTCTACATGAAAAGAGTTGTAAAGGGTATATGAGCATTTGTCTACATCAATAACCCACTTCTTGTGATGGCCAAGATATAACTGATTGAATCTTTGCGCAGCATAAAACGTATGACCATTCGGTACAATTGTCTGAAAATCAAGACTATTACTTTTGGGCTCTATAGCCCTAAAGTCGATTTGACAACTAATAGTCGTTATTTTCCCACTTGAAGACATTTTCAAGCCCCACCTTTTTTAGGGAAGTTCTAAATTAGTATTATCTTTCAAATGCAGTTGGAATTTAACTTTTTCATTTTTTGGGCCTGCAAATGGGACATAGTACCTTTAAACACGATAGCAACTACTTTCGAAAAAAATCTACCTAAGGCAATTTCAATAGCCCTGTATGTCATCTATTAAAATGTGCGAATATTACAATGATGTATTACATAATCAAAACAGGATTTCTATGGGACATACATTCAATAGGGAATTGAAATTTGATTTGATTTTTTTTCTTCTCGAAAATAGTTGCGAACTTGCGATTGTGTCTTGATTGCAACAAGTCTCTTTTGAGATAACTAATCTTGTTCAATGTTTTACTTTTTGATGTAATCAATTCGTTATTTAAAGAAAAAAAATGTTAGCTCGCAGGATATGGAAAGTTAAAAGGGTACCCCTCGCTACCCAAATATGATATCACGGTTCCCCCCTTTTTATTGGGAGTGGGGGCATCTCTCTAGCCCCCTCCTCCCCCAGACCCTCACCCGCCTCGTACGTATGCAAAGATGTATAGGCCTAATGCACAAATACTGTTCATTTTACATTATCTTCCAGATTTTTGCCGGACGGACTGCTGTGAATAACTCATGCAGCTCAACATTACTCACCACTTGTCTCGGAATGAGGCCATTTAAAACGACAACCATTTAATTTGTTTATTTGAGAGGCAATTAACATTGAGAAGGGTGTGTGGCAGGATCGAAATGAGGGGGATTAGGATTTATAGCGACATTGAACTGTCTAAACTGACCCTATATCAATGGTCTTATTCCCTGAGTGATGATTTGTATTCTCATGCTGTATGCTACTGAATATGTTGAATGAAGATGAGTGTATAACATAAATATCTACGGGTGACTATTGAGAGGGGACGGGAATTATTGATGTGATATCGTTAGAATGTTCAATGATTGTAATTTTCATAACTTTTGCCCATCTCCCTCTTTTCTTTTCCCTCCCCCTTCTCTATAGTCATCATTCTTCCACACTGCGAGGTGATCCGACAATAAATACTGCTCCTGCTATTGCTCTGGGATAGAGTTACGATTGCAATTGAATTTTAGGTTATAAATTTAGAGTTATGGTTATGAGTTGTGTCCCAAGTTGATGTTAGGAGTTCGGTAATTGTAGGAGATAATTTTCCTTCTTTTCTATTCATCCTCCATTAATTTGTCTTCCTCCATCTCCTCCTCCTCCTCCTCCTCCTCCTCCTCCATCCCCTCCTCTTCTTCTTCTTTCTCCTGACTGCGCTGTCCTTCCTCAAAGCCGGTCGCTTTCTTAAAGCCCGTCTGCACTAGTTTGGCCAGGAGGGATTAGACCTCCCTGCAAGGTCACTGACAGGTAGATATCTCATCAAATCAGCTCTCAATTAACATAAGAAAAAGGGGATCATGGGGGACCAACGGGCACCGCTTATGCATTGTTTGCTATTATAGGGGGCGCAAGTAGGTAGCTAGTACAAGTAGTGCGTTCCCGCTTTAATATCCTCATCCTGTTTCTGCCCTCCTCATCACCTTCGTTCTTCTCTCCTGTCCATCTTCTCTTAGTTTCTCCTTCTCTGTCGTCACCCATAACAGTCACGATTGTCATTTTATTGAAATGACCGCATGATTAAGTTTATTATCAGCTCCTCATTTTTTTAAAAAACTATATTCTCTCTCTCTCTCTCTCTCTCTCTTCTTCTTCTTCAGTCTTCTTCTTCTTCACTGCCGTACCCACCTCCTCTGCCTACCTTTGGTCCTCTTCTACTCTCTCTCTTTCACTCTGTCGGCATACTCATCGACCAAAACAGATTTCGTGTAAGTTACCGAACACTTACTAAAGCTGCCATGAATGTAGTTTACCGTTACTGTAATTGTTTATGATTTTCGGTAAACTGTTCTATAAACTTTTACCGGTAAAACAACAAATGTCAGAATGGATAATAACTGCTATATTTAAATTCAAATTTAAATTTCATAAAGGCCTATTATGGTATATAAATATATCACTATCATTTCTCATTCCAGGTATCGTTATTAACATCATCATCAACATCGTCTTATCAGCATCATCAGCATCTTCCTCCTCTCCTCCTCCTCCTAATCCTCCTCCTCCTCCTCCTCCACCTCGTCCTCCTCATCTTATTTTAACCATCATTATTTATATTGCCTTATCACAATCTCCATCATCAATTTTTTTAATTTCCTTACCGTCTATTTTGATACCAAGTCTTGATCTGAGTTTCATTCAAGCCCAACCGGTCGGCCAACATCCCTCTCTCCGCCACGCTCAGGTATTTCTGACACCGAAACTTCCTCTCCATCGCCCCCAGCTGGGCTGGGGTAAAAGTCGTGCGACGCCGTCTCGGTCTCCGCGGCTTGATCGGGAGAGTCGCTGGTAGATGAGCCTCCGATGCGGACACGGAGCCGCATCCACCCGCCTGGTTCTGGGTGTCAAGCGACCTGCGGTTAGGGTAGACTTTCGCTGGCTGTACACTGGTAGCGGAGTTGTGTTGGAGTTTGAGTAGGTGGGGAGTGGGCGTGGCTGGGGCGTGGTGGGGCAGGATAGGTATTGATGGGGTAGAGATGAGGGACGGATATAAGATGTTCAATGCTAGATTGGCACCGAGTCCTGGAAGACAAACAGACAAACGAGAAAAAAAAAAGAATAAATGAAATATAATTATTTAAACATATTTATGGCTTACACCCAGTAAATGAGATCGATTGATCGATCTGTATTGAAAAACAATTCAGAAAAAATCTTGGAACCAGCTGGACTTGAACCTGCATCTACTGCTTGCCAGGCAGCGACTCTACCACCAGGCCATCACTATTCACTGGTCCATGGCACACGGAGTCACTGGGTGTAAGCCACAAATATGTTTAAATAATTGAAATTTCTCCCAGGAAGCATTACATTTATAAAAGAAATACAATTAGTAAGAATGTGAGTATGTAGTTTGTAGATCTATCACCGAAGCAAAAAGTCACTTTAACCAGGATGATGTAAGAGAATGCTTTAATCGCTTACACCATTTGTCTTCCATCATTCAATTTCAAAATACGCATGAAAAGTATCCTCGCTATATACTCGATATGCTCTCTTTATTGTTTGCCGATTGTTTGATAGAGATATGGTATAAAATAATATAAAAGAATGGGCGTGGCACCCGAAGTTTAAATACTATCACCCCTGCACCCTATATCTATAAGTTTAATTGCTAATTGAATGCTACTAGATAGTAAACCCTTTATTAGAAACCGTGATAACTAAGGTGTTATCGCAAACTTATCTGTCGCAAATAAAATTATATCTCGATCTGAGATGACATTCCGAACAGACCTATCATGATAGGCAGTCTTATATATTAATGTGTTTCCTTTTTATTTGTGTCCGCCTTTAGTTTATACTATAGTCATTTCTTTCTCCCCTTTACGGACATATAGAATGGGTGTGTAAAGATTATCCAATGTAGTTTGACATCATTTTCATTAACAATCGAACGAGTTTCTGTCAAACCTACGGTATAAATTATCTCATTGAAAAGTGAATTACTTCAGGGA
Organism: Strongylocentrotus droebachiensis; assembly: GCA_035222895.1. NCBI lineage: Eukaryota > Metazoa > Echinodermata > Echinoidea > Camarodonta > Strongylocentrotidae > Strongylocentrotus > Strongylocentrotus droebachiensis. The sequence continues at coordinate 3,617 of JAVYIG010008643.1, read as the reverse complement.
TCTACTTTGCAATCAAAATGTAGTTTTCAATTGAAATTCGAAATTAGTAAGTGAGTAATTCTGTGCCAAAGTCATTTAATTTTCCTTTGATCTATTACAGCACCATCGATTTTGTTGAAGAACCGCAAACGATGAATTCAATCAAAGATACTCTATATAATATATATATATATATTGGTCGGTTTAATTCTTAGAAATCGAGTTTTCACTCTTTAATCTCGGAGAGGAGATTCGTGGATGTAACATTGCATTTAATTTTAACACATTCATTTATTTTTGACATGTGAAAGATTTAAACCAGAAAGAAAACAAAAAGAACGGATATATCTCGAGCCTCATACTTTGCTTTAACTTTTTTGCAGGAAAACTCAATTCAAACGCCAAAGTATACGACTTGCACAAAGTCGACAATTACTTACTTTTAATCCAATAAAATAAATTGATTCTCCTCTATTTTTCTTATCTGATGTTTTTGCGATAGGAAACAATCTTTGAACCACCTCCATCTCCTGCCTGACACCTCGTTTCATCATTTACACTAATTCCTGCCCAAGACCGAACACAACTTAAGAGAGTAATTCAATAATATCCCATGTTTAATCACGGTATTCTGCGCTGAATGTTGACTTTTATTATTGTTCGGGACTAATCGTGCAATGCTCAATCAATGTATTACTGTCACCTCGAGTTGGACATCATCGCGGAATCTCTCTTGAAGCGCGATGGTTTGTTTGGGATGTTTTATGGTTCACATTTTCTACTGAATTTGATTTAATTAATGGAAGGATTATTTTGTTGAGTGTAAATTCATCTCCATGTAGTCTTTGATTTGACACGCCACACCAATTTATTAAAAAAAGGGGAGACGCCGTGTTAATCTATGATTTTTGTAAGGAAATGTCAAAATATTCTTCATCATAATTATTTTGAGCATTTCTGCAAGTTTTGTAATGGCGAGACCTTTTTTTTAATGATCACATCTCTCTCCGTCTCTCTCTTTCTCTCTCTCTCTCTCTCTCTCTCTCTCTCTCTCTCCCTTCTCCACCCATTACGTCAGTCAGCAATAACTTTTTTCTTTTTGATAACTTACATTGAGCTTAAATAAAGATAACTTAATATGTTGCGAATAACTTTTGTGCTCATTTTTCCCTATGACATATTCAAAAGTTTCTCCTGACAAATGCCATATCAAATCAGCAAAAGAAATTAAAGAGATCTAAAAGCAAAAAAAGAATGATGGCAGGGCAAAGAGAGTTGGTCTTAGAAATTAGGCCAAAGGTGTGAATAAGTATGTCTTTATTTCCACCACATTCATTCTACCTGTCTTCATTTACTTCGTTTGGTTTGATATATTGCAGGAATGAGAGAAGTACGCCAGATCTTAAAGAAATTGGATCTGGCCCATTTCATAACAGTTGCCATTTGAAAACACTTACAGCTAAAAAGTGAAGTCTATTTCCTTTATAAAACATTTACTTTAGCTCTGTTTAGATGGCTTAGTTTTCATTTTTGTTCCTTACTCGCGTGTGGTAGCTAGTATTATTAATAACAATTCTATCACCATGTCTCCGGGTCTTATCGAATTAGCAGCCGCTAAGTGATGCAGCGGTGATGTCAGGCACGCAGTACGGGGACGTTTCGGCCAATCTCCTCGACATCGATACGTTCAATTATCAGACGTCTTTTACTTGCCATGCTCCGATTTGACCGAGTAAACATTATCTAGACAGCATTTGCGATCAGGCGAGAGAAAAGGCAAACATTGATTCTATTCAGACTTGCATCTCCAAGGCGATTAATCAGTCACCTTGTTCTTAAAACCATGACTTTTTGCATCTTATCAAATTTTTGACGATATGAGGTCCTTTATTCGACTTTTCAAAGTCAGAATTCGCCACAAGAAACATGAAGACAATGAGGTTGAAATGTCAGTTGTTTGTGATCATATCCATACCAAACTGTTTGATTAATAACATGTCAGTGATAGAAGAATATTCAACACATTCAAAGGAATTATTTGAGAATGCTTTTATGTTTAAATTTGATGAAAGCCGTGTTTTGTTGCAAGTTGTACGGGCCCCACTTTACTTCGTGCTGATGTACAAACAAAAAGAAAAGAATCAATGTTTTTAGTTTATTTCAGTCGAACAATAAATTCAAAGGAAATATTTTGTATGTACAATCTCAAATAACAGTTCAATTTCTGTCTCATTGTCAATTTGAATTTATCCAGTTTTCACTTTTTTCAGGTCTGTCTTTTCTTTTCCTGAAAGTCAATTTCGTTTTCAAACCCTATAAAGTAAATCGGTGATCCATTATCCATGCTAGATTTAATGATAAATTATCTTCAGAACCCTGATTTAAGAAAATAACTGCTTCTAAATATCTGAAGCCATGCCAAAAAAAAGGAGGACTCTTTGAAATTCACAGATGTTTAGAGAGGTTAAGAATATCGCCCAAAATGAAGATTTATAAAAACGGCCCATATCTGCTCTGCATCAATATGTTTACATTGGTTTGGTTTTATTTTCCGTATAAAACATATATACATAATTTATGAACAATAAACAAACAAAAAAAACATTTTTTAAACTTCTGGCTAGATTGCTCTATTAAGAGCCATTAATTTCAAGGCTCTGTTCTTCCTAGAGATCCAGAAAGAACAAAAGGAAAGAAGGAAGAAAAGAATAAAACATGCACGAACATTTGATAAAATATGGAATAAACATACATAAATATAACACGAAATATTACAAGTATATTGTACGCCTCTGTACTATATAGAAACATACCAAATCAAAGAGAACTTCCAAAGTATTTCGCCCTTTTCAGAAATAAAGGCAAATTTCCAATCTTACTGAGTAATAACGATGAAAGGGACGTTCGATACAAAACATTTGTTAATGATGTTTGATGTAGAATATAAATTTCTCGATCATTGTTGAATCTTTGCTGAATTGATACATTTTCTATGAACTAAGAATAAACATAACATCAGAATTTACAGAGAAACCCATATTATCACCTTTGATTTTGTTTGAAACTTGCACACAATTAATGATAGACTGAATGGATGTATTTTTTTCTTCATTTATTTGTATCAATATCATTTGTCTAAAATAGCTGTATTGACTTAAGATATATTTGAAAGCACACTTCAAACATCAAGATCAATCTAAACTTAGTAAAGCCATCTGATAATGGTTATATGACTTATCTGTACATTGCATATGAAACTCTTGCAATGTATCTGTTTTGGAAAAAAGACTTCTGGGCCCTGATTTGATCAAACTTTCTATCCATAATTTGTTGCAATAACTGTTCTAAGCGAGTGAAATCGTGGCATTGATTGGCTAAAAGTAAATGTGTCATAGAAGTTTAGTATTTGTTATTGATAGCAAGTTTCCTGAGCCCTGTTTCAGAGCCGGGACCTACTGACAAGGTGAATGTCTAAATTGAAGGAGAATTACCTGATTGAATTTAAAGAACGAAAGTGATTTTACATTCTATCATTTATTTCGAAATTATAAATCTTCGACGCAAAGTGTAAAGTTTAACATTTTCGTTAACTTTTCTAATGTTCACTTCCACTTAAACATACCAGTGTGATTAAGTAG
>JAVYIG010008642.1:0-87120 GCA_035222895.1 Strongylocentrotus droebachiensis | reverse complement strand
ATCGCAATTTTCACTATGACGACGTCATCAAAATGAAAAATAATGTGTAGTGAACTTGTAGGCAATTGCCTCAACCACAAGGTACCAACATTAAGAGGAGAATCAATCAATATTTACAGAGATACAATCAATTTTCCATAAATATACTGACGTCATAATATGCAAATTCGTATTTTGAGTTCCAAGGTCAATACGATGATGACACGATATACTTAATGGCCAAATGAGACATGAAATCACATCTCCGACTCATACTCTATCCGAATATGAAAACAAAATTGAGGGTTCCCGTCCATCCCAAAGAGCCATAAGGGTTTTGGATAGGCATGTTGTTGCCCATATATGCTATGTATTACAAGAGCTCGCGCGCACGGATATTTATCTTGAACGGACGCTCATTCCCTTATTAATGGTCATAAAGAGATAAACATGGTATCAAATTGTTCGGAAAAACATGAGGAATACTGTGTCAAAAAAAAATCTAGGAGGAATTATTTTGCGTTCGGCCGTGACAAACGAAAACGTGCGCGCATTTGCGTGTGCGCGTTTCTTTATTTTCTTTATGAAATGCTATTGTTAATAATGGCGTACGCGCGCGTTTTTTGACCTAAAATTGACTGGACCGATATTGACCTTGATCCTGGTAAATATGGATGAGAAATGTCTTTCCGTAATGAAGATATGATCATGAGTTGATTTTCACAAAATGGCGCCTAGATTACGTCATCAGTCAAGGTCAAGGTTGAAAACCTTATTGTGCTCTTTCCATATGGCTATACATATGTGTGCCAAATTTCAAGGCATTTGATTGAGCCATTTTCAAGTTATCGTGCTAACAAGAAAAGCTCTTACGAAAACATAAGGTGATCTGTATTATATACAGCCCACCTGATAAAGAGAAATCGTGACGTCACCCATAGGTAATAACGTATTACTAACTACGCAAAGTTCTACAGAAATTTGCAATTTCAACTTTCAATTGAAAATTTTGACGTGATCCCAACATCTGGTTAAAAAAACAAAAGACACAACTTTTATAGCCCATAGTCTCAGCTATAACATACCCAAATTTGGGAGAACATAGAGCCCAAATAAGCTAGATAGTGCTCAAAGATTAATGTCATGTACATGTGTAGATCCATGATTTGAACTAAATTGGCACCTCCCATAGGCTTAACACGCAAATGAAGAAAATCTGTCAAGTTACCTTTAATCGCAATTTTCACTATGACGACGTCATCAAAATGAAAAATAATGTGTAGTGAACTTGTAGGCAATTGCCTCAACCACAAGGTACCAACATTAAGAGGAGAATCAATCAATATTTACAGAGATACAATCAATTTTCCATAAATATACTGACGTCATAATATGCAAATTCGTATTTTGAGTTCCAAGGTCAATACGATGATGACACGATATACTTAATGGCCAAATGAGACATGAAATCACATCTCCGACTCATACTCTATCCGAATATGAAACAAAATTGAGGGTTCCCGTCCATCCCAAAGAGCCATAAGGGTTTTGGATAGGCATGTTGTTGCCCATATATGCTATGTATTACAAGAGCTCGCGCGCGACGGATATTTATCTTGAACGGACGCTCATTCCCTTATTAATGGTCATAAAGAGATAAACATGGTATCAAATTGTTCGGAAAAACATGAGGAATACTGTGTCAAAAACAATCTAGGAGGAATTATTTTGCGTTCGGCCGTGACAAACGAAAACGTGCGCGCATTTGCGTGTGCGCGTTTCTTTATTTTCTTTATGAAATGCTATTGTTAATAATGGCGTACGCGCGCGTTTTTTTGACCTAAAATTGACTGGACCGATATTGACCTTGATCCTGGTAAATATGGATGAGAAATGTCTTTCCGTAATGAAGATATGATCATGAGTTGATTTTCACAAAATGGCGCCTAGATTACGTCATCAGTCAAGGTCAAGGTTGAAAACCTTATTGTGCTCTTTCCATATGGCTATACATATGTGTGCCAAATTTCAAGGCATTGATTGAGCCATTTTCAAGTTATCGTGCTAACAAGAAAAGCTCTTACGAAAACATAAGGTGATCTGTATTATATACAGCCCACCTGATAAAGAGAAATCGTGACGTCACCCATAGGTAATAACGTATTACTAACTACGCAAAGTTCTACAGAAATTTGCAATTTCAACTTTCAATTGAAAATTTTGACGTGATCCCAACATCTGGTTAAAAAACAAAAGACACAACTTTTATAGCCCATAGTCTCAGCTATAACATACCCAAATTTGGGAGAACATAGAGCCCAAATAAGCTAGATAGTGCTCAAAGATTAATGTCATGTACATGTGTAGATCCATGATTTGAACTAAATTGGCACCTCCCATAGGCTTAACACGCAAATGAAGAAAATCTGTCAAGTTACCTTTAATCGCAATTTTCACTATGACGACGTCATCAAAATGAAAAATAATGTGTAGTGAACTTGTAGGCAATTGCCTCAACCACAAGGTACCAACATTAAGAGGAGAATCAATCAATATTTACAGAGATACAATCAATTTTCCATAAATATACTGACGTCATAATATGCAAATTCGTATTTTGAGTTCCAAGGTCAATACGATGATGACACGATATACTTAATGCCAAATGAGACATGAAATCACATCTCCGACTCATACTCTATCCGAATATGAAACAAAAATTGAGGGTTCCCGTCCATCCCAAAGAGCCATAAGGGTTTTGGATAGGCATGTTGTTGCCCATATATGCTATGTATTACAAGAGCTCGCGCGCACGGATATTTATCTTGAACGGACGCTCATTCCCTTATTAATGGTCATAAAGAGATAAACATGGTATCAAATTGTTCGGAAAAACATGAGGAATACTGTGTCAAAAACAATCTAGGAGGAATTATTTTGCGTTCGGCCGTGACAAACGAAAACGTGCGCGCATTTGCGTGTGCGCGTTTCTTTATTTTCTTTATGAAATGCTATTGTTAATAATGGCGTACGCGCGCGTTTTTTGACCTAAAATTGACTGGACCGATATTGACCTTGATCCTGGTAAATATGGATGAGAAATGTCTTTCCGTAATGAAGATATGATCATGAGTTGATTTTCACAAAATGGCGCCTAGATTACGTCATCAGTCAAGGTCAAGGTTGAAAACCTTATTGTGCTCTTTCCATATGGCTATACATATGTGTGCCAAATTTCAAGGCATTTGATTGAGCCATTTTCAAGTTATCGTGCTAACAAGAAAAGCTCTTACGAAAACATAAGGTGATCTGTATTATATACAGCCCACCTGATAAAGAGAAATCGTGACGTCACCCATAGGTAATAACGTATTACTAACTACGCAAAGTTCTACAGAAATTTGCAATTTCAACTTTCAATTGAAAATTTTGACGTGATCCCAACATCTGGTTAAAAAACAAAAGACACAACTTTTATAGCCCATAGTCTCAGCTATAACATACCCAAATTTGGGAGAACATAGAGCCCAAATAAGCTAGATAGTGCTCAAAGATTAATGTCATGTACATGTGTAGATCCATGATTTGAACTAAATTGGCACCTCCCATAGGCTTAACACGCAAATGAAGAAAATCTGTCAAGTTACCTTTAATCGCAATTTTCACTATGACGACGTCATCAAAATGAAAAATAATGTGTAGTGAACTTGTAGGCAATTGCCTCAACCACAAGGTACCAACATTAAGAGGAGAATCAATCAATATTTACAGAGATACAATCAATTTTCCATAAATATACTGACGTCATAATATGCAAATTCGTATTTTGAGTTCCAAGGTCAATACGATGATGACACGATATACTTAATGGCCAAATGAGACATGAAATCACATCTCCGACTCATACTCTATCCGAATATGAAACAAAAATTGAGGGTTCCCGTCCATCCCAAAGAGCCATAAGGGTTTTGGATAGGCATGTTGTTGCCCATATATGCTATGTATTACAAGAGCTCGCGCGCACGGATATTTATCTTGAACGGACGCTCATTCCCTTATTAATGGTCATAAAGAGATAAACATGGTATCAAATTGTTCGGAAAAACATGAGGAATACTGTGTCAAAAAAAATCTAGGAGGAATTATTTTGCGTTCGGCCGTGACAAACGAAAACGTGCGCGCATTTGCGTGTGCGCGTTTCTTTATTTTCTTTATGAAATGCTATTGTTAATAATGGCGTACGCGCGCGTTTTTTGACCTAAAATTGACTGGACCGATATTGACCTTGATCCTGGTAAATATGGATGAGAAATGTCTTTCCGTAATGAAGATATGATCATGAGTTGATTTTCACAAAATGGCGCCTAGATTACGTCATCAGTCAAGGTCAAGGTTGAAAACCTTATTGTGCTCTTTCCATATGGCTATACATATGTGTGCCAAATTTCAAGGCATTTGATTGAGCCATTTTCAAGTTATCGTGCTAACAAGAAAAGCTCTTACGAAAACATAAGGTGATCTGTATTATATACAGCCCACCTGATAAAGAGAAATCGTGACGTCACCCATAGGTAATAACGTATTACTAACTACGCAAAGTTCTACAGAAATTTGCAATTTCAACTTTCAATTGAAAATTTTGACGTGATCCCAACATCTGGTTAAAAAACAAAAGACACAACTTTTATAGCCCATAGTCTCAGCTATAACATACCCAAATTTGGGAGAACATAGAGCCCAAATAAGCTAGATAGTGCTCAAAGATTAATGTCATGTACATGTGTAGATCCATGATTTGAACTAAATTGGCACCTCCCATAGGCTTAACACGCAAATGAAGAAAATCTGTCAAGTTACCTTTAATCGCAATTTTCACTATGACGACGTCATCAAAATGAAAAATAATGTGTAGTGAACTTGTAGGCAATTGCCTCAACCACAAGGTACCAACATTAAGAGGAGAATCAATCAATATTTACAGAGATACAATCAATTTTCCATAAATATACTGACGTCATAATATGCAAATTCGTATTTTGAGTTCCAAGGTCAATACGATGATGACACGATATACTTAATGGCCAAATGAGACATGAAATCACATCTCCGACTCATACTCTATCCGAATATGAAACAAAAATTGAGGGTTCCCGTCCATCCCAAAGAGCCATAAGGGTTTTGGATAGGCATGTTGTTGCCCATATATGCTATGTATTACAAGAGCTCGCGCGCACGGATATTTATCTTGAACGGACGCTCATTCCCTTATTAATGGTCATAAAGAGATAAACATGGTATCAAATTGTTCGGAAAAACATGAGGAATACTGTGTCAAAAAAAATCTAGGAGGAATTATTTTGCGTTCGGCCGTGACAAACGAAAACGTGCGCGCATTTGCGTGTGCGCGTTTCTTTATTTTCTTTATGAAATGCTATTGTTAATAATGGCGTACGCGCGCGTTTTTTGACCTAAAATTGACTGGACCGATATTGACCTTGATCCTGGTAAATATGGATGAGAAATGTCTTTCCGTAATGAAGATATGATCATGAGTTGATTTTCACAAAATGGCGCCTAGATTACGTCATCAGTCAAGGTCAAGGTTGAAAACCTTATTGTGCTCTTTCCATATGGCTATACATATGTGTGCCAAATTTCAAGGCATTTGATTGAGCCATTTTCAAGTTATCGTGCTAACAAGAAAAGCTCTTACGAAAACATAAGGTGATCTGTATTATATACAGCCCACCTGATAAAGAGAAATCGTGACGTCACCCATAGGTAATAACGTATTACTAACTACGCAAAGTTCTACAGAAATTTGCAATTTCAACTTTCAATTGAAAATTTTGACGTGATCCCAACATCTGGTTAAAAAACAAAAGACACAACTTTTATAGCCCATAGTCTCAGCTATAACATACCCAAATTTGGGAGAACATAGAGCCCAAATAAGCTAGATAGTGCTCAAAGATTAATGTCATGTACATGTGTAGATCCATGATTTGAACTAAATTGGCACCTCCCATAGGCTTAACACGCAAATGAAGAAAATCTGTCAAGTTACCTTTAATCGCAATTTTCACTATGACGACGTCATCAAAATGAAAAATAATGTGTAGTGAACTTGTAGGCAATTGCCTCAACCACAAGGTACCAACATTAAGAGGAGAATCAATCAATATTTACAGAGATACAATCAATTTTCCATAAATATACTGACGTCATAATATGCAAATTCGTATTTTGAGTTCCAAGGTCAATACGATGATGACACGATATACTTAATGGCCAAATGAGACATGAAATCACATCTCCGACTCATACTCTATCCGAATATGAAACAAAAATTGAGGGTTCCCGTCCATCCCAAAGAGCCATAAGGGTTTTGGATAGGCATGTTGTTGCCCATATATGCTATGTATTACAAGAGCTCGCGCGCACGGATATTTATCTTGAACGGACGCTCATTCCCTTATTAATGGTCATAAAGAGATAAACATGGTATCAAATTGTTCGGAAAAACATGAGGAATACTGTGTCAAAAAAAACCTAGGAGGAATTATTTTGCGTTCGGCCGTGACAAACGAAAACGTGCGCGCATTTGCGTGTGCGCGTTTCTTTATTTTCTTTATGAAATGCTATTGTTAATAATGGCGTACGCGCGCGTTTTTTGACCTAAAATTGACTGGACCGATATTGACCTTGATCCTGGTAAATATGGATGAGAAATGTCTTTCCGTAATGAAGATATGATCATGAGTTGATTTTCACAAAATGGCGCCTAGATTACGTCATCAGTCAAGGTCAAGGTTGAAAACCTTATTGTGCTCTTTCCATATGGCTATACATATGTGTGCCAAATTTCAAGGCATTTGATTGAGCCATTTTCAAGTTATCGTGCTAACAAGAAAAGCTCTTACGAAAACATAAGGTGATCTGTATTATATACAGCCCACCTGATAAAGAGAAATCGTGACGTCACCCATAGGTAATAACGTATTACTAACTACGCAAAGTTCTACAGAAATTTGCAATTTCAACTTTCAATTGAAAATTTTGACGTGATCCCAACATCTGGTTAAAAAACAAAAGACACAACTTTTATAGCCCATAGTCTCAGCTATAACATACCCAAATTTGGGAGAACATAGAGCCCAAATAAGCTAGATAGTGCTCAAAGATTAATGTCATGTACATGTGTAGATCCATGATTTGAACTAAATTGGCACCTCCCATAGGCTTAACACGCAAATGAAGAAAATCTGTCAAGTTACCTTTAATCGCAATTTTCACTATGACGACGTCATCAAAATGAAAAATAATGTGTAGTGAACTTGTAGGCAATTGCCTCAACCACAAGGTACCAACATTAAGAGGAGAATCAATCAATATTTACAGAGATACAATCAATTTTCCATAAATATACTGACGTCATAATATGCAAATTCGTATTTTGAGTTCCAAGGTCAATACGATGATGACACGATATACTTAATGGCCAAATGAGACATGAAATCACATCTCCGACTCATACTCTATCCGAATATGAAACAAAAATTGAGGGTTCCCGTCCATCCCAAAGAGCCATAAGGGTTTTGGATAGGCATGTTGTTGCCCATATATGCTATGTATTACAAGAGCTCGCGCGCACGGATATTTATCTTGAACGGACGCTCATTCCCTTATTAATGGTCATAAAGAGATAAACATGGTATCAAATTGTTCGGAAAAACATGAGGAATACTGTGTCAAAAAAAATCTAGGAGGAATTATTTTGCGTTCGGCCGTGACAAACGAAAACGTGCGCGCATTTGCGTGTGCGCGTTTCTTTATTTTCTTTATGAAATGCTATTGTTAATAATGGCGTACGCGCGCGTTTTTTGACCTAAAATTGACTGGACCGATATTGACCTTGATCCTGGTAAATATGGATGAGAAATGTCTTTCCGTAATGAAGATATGATCATGAGTTGATTTTCACAAAATGGCGCCTAGATTACGTCATCAGTCAAGGTCAAGGTTGAAAACCTTATTGTGCTCTTTCCATATGGCTATACATATGTGTGCCAAATTTCAAGGCATTTGATTGAGCCATTTTCAAGTTATCGTGCTAACAAGAAAAGCTCTTACGAAAACATAAGGTGATCTGTATTATATACAGCCCACCTGATAAAGAGAAATCGTGACGTCACCCATAGGTAATAACGTATTACTAACTACGCAAAGTTCTACAGAAATTTGCAATTTCAACTTTCAATTGAAAATTTTGACGTGATCCCAACATCTGGTTAAAAAACAAAAGACACAACTTTTATAGCCCATAGTCTCAGCTATAACATACCCAAATTTGGGAGAACATAGAGCCCAAATAAGCTAGATAGTGCTCAAAGATTAATGTCATGTACATGTGTAGATCCATGATTTGAACTAAATTGGCACCTCCCATAGGCTTAACACGCAAATGAAGAAAATCTGTCAAGTTACCTTTAATCGCAATTTTCACTATGACGACGTCATCAAAATGAAAAATAATGTGTAGTGAACTTGTAGGCAATTGCCTCAACCACAAGGTACCAACATTAAGAGGAGAATCAATCAATATTTACAGAGATACAATCAATTTTCCATAAATATACTGACGTCATAATATGCAAATTCGTATTTTGAGTTCCAAGGTCAATACGATGATGACACGATATACTTAATGGCCAAATGAGACATGAAATCACATCTCCGACTCATACTCTATCCGAATATGAAACAAAAATTGAGGGTTCCCGTCCATCCCAAAGAGCCATAAGGGTTTTGGATAGGCATGTTGTTGCCCATATATGCTATGTATTACAAGAGCTCGCGCGCACGGATATTTATCTTGAACGGACGCTCATTCCCTTATTAATGGTCATAAAGAGATAAACATGGTATCAAATTGTTCGGAAAAACATGAGGAATACTGTGTCAAAAAAAACCTAGGAGGAATTATTTTGCGTTCGGCCGTGACAAACGAAAACGTGCGCGCATTTGCGTGTGCGCGTTTCTTTATTTTCTTTATGAAATGCTATTGTTAATAATGGCGTACGCGCGCGTTTTTTGACCTAAAATTGACTGGACCGATATTGACCTTGATCCTGGTAAATATGGATGAGAAATGTCTTTCCGTAATGAAGATATGATCATGAGTTGATTTTCACAAAATGGCGCCTAGATTACGTCATCAGTCAAGGTCAAGGTTGAAAACCTTATTGTGCTCTTTCCATATGGCTATACATATGTGTGCCAAATTTCAAGGCATTTGATTGAGCCATTTTCAAGTTATCGTGCTAACAAGAAAAGCTCTTACGAAAACATAAGGTGATCTGTATTATATACAGCCCACCTGATAAAGAGAAATCGTGACGTCACCCATAGGTAATAACGTATTACTAACTACGCAAAGTTCTACAGAAATTTGCAATTTCAACTTTCAATTGAAAATTTTGACGTGATCCCAACATCTGGTTAAAAAACAAAAGACACAACTTTTATAGCCCATAGTCTCAGCTATAACATACCCAAATTTGGGAGAACATAGAGCCCAAATAAGCTAGATAGTGCTCAAAGATTAATGTCATGTACATGTGTAGATCCATGATTTGAACTAAATTGGCACCTCCCATAGGCTTAACACGCAAATGAAGAAAATCTGTCAAGTTACCTTTAATCGCAATTTTCACTATGACGACGTCATCAAAATGAAAAATAATGTGTAGTGAACTTGTAGGCAATTGCCTCAACCACAAGGTACCAACATTAAGAGGAGAATCAATCAATATTTACAGAGATACAATCAATTTTCCATAAATATACTGACGTCATAATATGCAAATTCGTATTTTGAGTTCCAAGGTCAATACGATGATGACACGATATACTTAATGGCCAAATGAGACATGAAATCACATCTCCGACTCATACTCTATCCGAATATGAAACAAAAATTGAGGGTTCCCGTCCATCCCAAAGAGCCATAAGGGTTTTGGATAGGCATGTTGTTGCCCATATATGCTATGTATTACAAGAGCTCGCGCGCACGGATATTTATCTTGAACGGACGCTCATTCCCTTATTAATGGTCATAAAGAGATAAACATGGTATCAAATTGTTCGGAAAAACATGAGGAATACTGTGTCAAAAAAAATCTAGGAGGAATTATTTTGCGTTCGGCCGTGACAAACGAAAACGTGCGCGCATTTGCGTGTGCGCGTTTCTTTATTTTCTTTATGAAATGCTATTGTTAATAATGGCGTACGCGCGCGTTTTTTGACCTAAAATTGACTGGACCGATATTGACCTTGATCCTGGTAAATATGGATGAGAAATGTCTTTCCGTAATGAAGATATGATCATGAGTTGATTTTCACAAAATGGCGCCTAGATTACGTCATCAGTCAAGGTCAAGGTTGAAAACCTTATTGTGCTCTTTCCATATGGCTATACATATGTGTGCCAAATTTCAAGGCATTTGATTGAGCCATTTTCAAGTTATCGTGCTAACAAGAAAAGCTCTTACGAAAACATAAGGTGATCTGTATTATATACAGCCCACCTGATAAAGAGAAATCGTGACGTCACCCATAGGTAATAACGTATTACTAACTACGCAAAGTTCTACAGAAATTTGCAATTTCAACTTTCAATTGAAAATTTTGACGTGATCCCAACATCTGGTTAAAAAACAAAAGACACAACTTTTATAGCCCATAGTCTCAGCTATAACATACCCAAATTTGGGAGAACATAGAGCCCAAATAAGCTAGATAGTGCTCAAAGATTAATGTCATGTACATGTGTAGATCCATGATTTGAACTAAATTGGCACCTCCCATAGGCTTAACACGCAAATGAAGAAAATCTGTCAAGTTACCTTTAATCGCAATTTTCACTATGACGACGTCATCAAAATGAAAAATAATGTGTAGTGAACTTGTAGGCAATTGCCTCAACCACAAGGTACCAACATTAAGAGGAGAATCAATCAATATTTACAGAGATACAATCAATTTTCCATAAATATACTGACGTCATAATATGCAAATTCGTATTTTGAGTTCCAAGGTCAATACGATGATGACACGATATACTTAATGGCCAAATGAGACATGAAATCACATCTCCGACTCATACTCTATCCGAATATGAAACAAAATTGAGGGTTCCCGTCCATCCCAAAGAGCCATAAGGGTTTTGGATAGGCATGTTGTTGCCCATATATGCTATGTATTACAAGAGCTCGCGCGCACGGATATTTATCTTGAACGGACGCTCATTCCCTTATTAATGGTCATAAAGAGATAAACATGGTATCAAATTGTTCGGAAAAACATGAGGAATACTGTGTCAAAAAAAATCTAGGAGGAATTATTTTGCGTTCGGCCGTGACAAACGAAAACGTGCGCGCATTTGCGTGTGCGCGTTTCTTTATTTTCTTTATGAAATGCTATTGTTAATAATGGCGTACGCGCGCGTTTTTTGACCTAAAATTGACTGGACCGATATTGACCTTGATCCTGGTAAATATGGATGAGAAATGTCTTTCCGTAATGAAGATATGATCATGAGTTGATTTTCACAAAATGGCGCCTAGATTACGTCATCAGTCAAGGTCAAGGTTGAAAACCTTATTGTGCTCTTTCCATATGGCTATACATATGTGTGCCAAATTTCAAGGCATTTGATTGAGCCATTTTCAAGTTATCGTGCTAACAAGAAAAGCTCTTACGAAAACATAAGGTGATCTGTATTATATACAGCCCACCTGATAAAGAGAAATCGTGACGTCACCCATAGGTAATAACGTATTACTAACTACGCAAAGTTCTACAGAAATTTGCAATTTCAACTTTCAATTGAAAATTTTGACGTGATCCCAACATCTGGTTAAAAAACAAAAGACACAACTTTTATAGCCCATAGTCTCAGCTATAACATACCCAAATTTGGGAGAACATAGAGCCCAAATAAGCTAGATAGTGCTCAAAGATTAATGTCATGTACATGTGTAGATCCATGATTTGAACTAAATTGGCACCTCCCATAGGCTTAACACGCAAATGAAGAAAATCTGTCAAGTTACCTTTAATCGCAATTTTCACTATGACGACGTCATCAAAATGAAAAATAATGTGTAGTGAACTTGTAGGCAATTGCCTCAACCACAAGGTACCAACATTAAGAGGAGAATCAATCAATATTTACAGAGATACAATCAATTTTCCATAAATATACTGACGTCATAATATGCAAATTCGTATTTTGAGTTCCAAGGTCAATACGATGATGACACGATATACTTAATGGCCAAATGAGACATGAAATCACATCTCCGACTCATACTCTATCCGAATATGAAACAAAAATTGAGGGTTCCCGTCCATCCCAAAGAGCCATAAGGGTTTTGGATAGGCATGTTGTTGCCCATATATGCTATGTATTACAAGAGCTCGCGCGCACGGATATTTATCTTGAACGGACGCTCATTCCCTTATTAATGGTCATAAAGAGATAAACATGGTATCAAATTGTTCGGAAAAACATGAGGAATACTGTGTCAAAAAAAATCTAGGAGGAATTATTTTGCGTTCGGCCGTGACAAACGAAAACGTGCGCGCATTTGCGTGTGCGCGTTTCTTTATTTTCTTTATGAAATGCTATTGTTAATAATGGCGTACGCGCGCGTTTTTTGACCTAAAATTGACTGGACCGATATTGACCTTGATCCTGGTAAATATGGATGAGAAATGTCTTTCCGTAATGAAGATATGATCATGAGTTGATTTTCACAAAATGGCGCCTAGATTACGTCATCAGTCAAGGTCAAGGTTGAAAACCTTATTGTGCTCTTTCCATATGGCTATACATATGTGTGCCAAATTTCAAGGCATTTGATTGAGCCATTTTCAAGTTATCGTGCTAACAAGAAAAGCTCTTACGAAAACATAAGGTGATCTGTATTATATACAGCCCACCTGATAAAGAGAAATCGTGACGTCACCCATAGGTAATAACGTATTACTAACTACGCAAAGTTCTACAGAAATTTGCAATTTCAACTTTCAATTGAAAATTTTGACGTGATCCCAACATCTGGTTAAAAAACAAAAGACACAACTTTTATAGCCCATAGTCTCAGCTATAACATACCCAAATTTGGGAGAACATAGAGCCCAAATAAGCTAGATAGTGCTCAAAGATTAATGTCATGTAGATCCATGATTTGAACTAAATTGGCACCTCCCATAGGCTTAACACGCAAATGAAGAAAATCTGTCAAGTTACCTTTAATCGCAATTTTCACTATGACGACGTCATCAAAATGAAAAATAATGTGTAGTGAACTTGTAGGCAATTGCCTCAACCACAAGGTACCAACATTAAGAGGAGAATCAATCAATATTTACAGAGATACAATCAATTTTCCATAAATATACTGACGTCATAATATGCAAATTCGTATTTTGAGTTCCAAGGTCAATACGATGATGACACGATATACTTAATGGCCAAATGAGACATGAAATCACATCTCCGACTCATACTCTATCCGAATATGAAACAAAATTGAGGGTTCCCGTCCATCCCAAAGAGCCATAAGGGTTTTGGATAGGCATGTTGTTGCCCATATATGCTATGTATTACAAGAGCTCGCGCGCACGGATATTTATCTTGAACGGACGCTCATTCCCTTATTAATGGTCATAAAGAGATAAACATGGTATCAAATTGTTCGGAAAAACATGAGGAATACTGTGTCAAAAAAAATCTAGGAGGAATTATTTTGCGTTCGGCCGTGACAAACGAAAACGTGCGCGCATTTGCGTGTGCGCGTTTCTTTATTTTCTTTATGAAATGCTATTGTTAATAATGGCGTACGCGCGCGTTTTTTGACCTAAAATTGACTGGACCGATATTGACCTTGATCCTGGTAAATATGGATGAGAAATGTCTTTCCGTAATGAAGATATGATCATGAGTTGATTTTCACAAAATGGCGCCTAGATTACGTCATCAGTCAAGGTCAAGGTTGAAAACCTTATTGTGCTCTTTCCATATGGCTATACATATGTGTGCCAAATTTCAAGGCATTTGATTGAGCCATTTTCAAGTTATCGTGCTAACAAGAAAAGCTCTTACGAAAACATAAGGTGATCTGTATTATATACAGCCCACCTGATAAAGAGAAATCGTGACGTCACCCATAGGTAATAACGTATTACTAACTACGCAAAGTTCTACAGAAATTTGCAATTTCAACTTTCAATTGAAAATTTTGACGTGATCCCAACATCTGGTTAAAAAACAAAAGACACAACTTTTATAGCCCATAGTCTCAGCTATAACATACCCAAATTTGGGAGAACATAGAGCCCAAATAAGCTAGATAGTGCTCAAAGATTAATGTCATGTACATGTGTAGATCCATGATTTGAACTAAATTGGCACCTCCCATAGGCTTAACACGCAAATGAAGAAAATCTGTCAAGTTACCTTTAATCGCAATTTTCACTATGACGACGTCATCAAAATGAAAAATAATGTGTAGTGAACTTGTAGGCAATTGCCTCAACCACAAGGTACCAACATTAAGAGGAGAATCAATCAATATTTACAGAGATACAATCAATTTTCCATAAATATACTGACGTCATAATATGCAAATTCGTATTTTGAGTTCCAAGGTCAATACGATGATGACACGATATACTTAATGGCCAAATGAGACATGAAATCACATCTCCGACTCATACTCTATCCGAATATGAAACAAAATTGAGGGTTCCCGTCCATCCCAAAGAGCCATAAGGGTTTTGGATAGGCATGTTGTTGCCCATATATGCTATGTATTACAAGAGCTCGCGCGCACGGATATTTATCTTGAACGGACGCTCATTCCCTTATTAATGGTCATAAAGAGATAAACATGGTATCAAATTGTTCGGAAAAACATGAGGAATACTGTGTCAAAAAAAATCTAGGAGGAATTATTTTGCGTTCGGCCGTGACAAACGAAAACGTGCGCGCATTTGCGTGTGCGCGTTTCTTTATTTTCTTTATGAAATGCTATTGTTAATAATGGCGTACGCGCGCGTTTTTTGACCTAAAATTGACTGGACCGATATTGACCTTGATCCTGGTAAATATGGATGAGAAATGTCTTTCCGTAATGAAGATATGATCATGAGTTGATTTTCACAAAATGGCGCCTAGATTACGTCATCAGTCAAGGTCAAGGTTGAAAACCTTATTGTGCTCTTTCCATATGGCTATACATATGTGTGCCAAATTTCAAGGCATTTGATTGAGCCATTTTCAAGTTATCGTGCTAACAAGAAAAGCTCTTACGAAAACATAAGGTGATCTGTATTATATACAGCCCACCTGATAAAGAGAAATCGTGACGTCACCCATAGGTAATAACGTATTACTAACTACGCAAAGTTCTACAGAAATTTGCAATTTCAACTTTCAATTGAAAATTTTGACGTGATCCCAACATCTGGTTAAAAAACAAAAGACACAACTTTTATAGCCCATAGTCTCAGCTATAACATACCCAAATTTGGGAGAACATAGAGCCCAAATAAGCTAGATAGTGCTCAAAGATTAATGTCATGTAGATCCATGATTTGAACTAAATTGGCACCTCCCATAGGCTTAACACGCAAATGAAGAAAATCTGTCAAGTTACCTTTAATCGCAATTTTCACTATGACGACGTCATCAAAATGAAAAATAATGTGTAGTGAACTTGTAGGCAATTGCCTCAACCACAAGGTACCAACATTAAGAGGAGAATCAATCAATATTTACAGAGATACAATCAATTTTCCATAAATATACTGACGTCATAATATGCAAATTCGTATTTTGAGTTCCAAGGTCAATACGATGATGACACGATATACTTAATGGCCAAATGAGACATGAAATCACATCTCCGACTCATACTCTATCCGAATATGAAACAAAAATTGAGGGTTCCCGTCCATCCCAAAGAGCCATAAGGGTTTTGGATAGGCATGTTGTTGCCCATATATGCTATGTATTACAAGAGCTCGCGCGCACGGATATTTATCTTGAACGGACGCTCATTCCCTTATTAATGGTCATAAAGAGATAAACATGGTATCAAATTGTTCGGAAAAACATGAGGAATACTGTGTCAAAAAAAATCTAGGAGGAATTATTTTGCGTTCGGCCGTGACAAACGAAAACGTGCGCGCATTTGCGTGTGCGCGTTTCTTTATTTTCTTTATGAAATGCTATTGTTAATAATGGCGTACGCGCGCGTTTTTTGACCTAAAATTGACTGGACCGATATTGACCTTGATCCTGGTAAATATGGATGAGAAATGTCTTTCCGTAATGAAGATATGATCATGAGTTGATTTTCACAAAATGGCGCCTAGATTACGTCATCAGTCAAGGTCAAGGTTGAAAACCTTATTGTGCTCTTTCCATATGGCTATACATATGTGTGCCAAATTTCAAGGCATTTGATTGAGCCATTTTCAAGTTATCGTGCTAACAAGAAAAGCTCTTACGAAAACATAAGGTGATCTGTATTATATACAGCCCACCTGATAAAGAGAAATCGTGACGTCACCCATAGGTAATAACGTATTACTAACTACGCAAAGTTCTACAGAAATTTGCAATTTCAACTTTCAATTGAAAATTTTGACGTGATCCCAACATCTGGTTAAAAAACAAAAGACACAACTTTTATAGCCCATAGTCTCAGCTATAACATACCCAAATTTGGGAGAACATAGAGCCCAAATAAGCTAGATAGTGCTCAAAGATTAATGTCATGTACATGTGTAGATCCATGATTTGAACTAAATTGGCACCTCCCATAGGCTTAACACGCAAATGAAGAAAATCTGTCAAGTTACCTTTAATCGCAATTTTCACTATGACGACGTCATCAAAATGAAAAATAATGTGTAGTGAACTTGTAGGCAATTGCCTCAACCACAAGGTACCAACATTAAGAGGAGAATCAATCAATATTTACAGAGATACAATCAATTTTCCATAAATATACTGACGTCATAATATGCAAATTCGTATTTTGAGTTCCAAGGTCAATACGATGATGACACGATATACTTAATGGCCAAATGAGACATGAAATCACATCTCCGACTCATACTCTATCCGAATATGAAACAAAAATTGAGGGTTCCCGTCCATCCCAAAGAGCCATAAGGGTTTTGGATAGGCATGTTGTTGCCCATATATGCTATGTATTACAAGAGCTCGCGCGCACGGATATTTATCTTGAACGGACGCTCATTCCCTTATTAATGGTCATAAAGAGATAAACATGGTATCAAATTGTTCGGAAAAACATGAGGAATACTGTGTCAAAAAAAATCTAGGAGGAATTATTTTGCGTTCGGCCGTGACAAACGAAAACGTGCGCGCATTTGCGTGTGCGCGTTTCTTTATTTTCTTTATGAAATGCTATTGTTAATAATGGCGTACGCGCGCGTTTTTTGACCTAAAATTGACTGGACCGATATTGACCTTGATCCTGGTAAATATGGATGAGAAATGTCTTTCCGTAATGAAGATATGATCATGAGTTGATTTTCACAAAATGGCGCCTAGATTACGTCATCAGTCAAGGTCAAGGTTGAAAACCTTATTGTGCTCTTTCCATATGGCTATACATATGAGTGCCAAATTTCAAGGCATTTGATTGAGCCATTTTCAAGTTATCGTGCTAACAAGAAAAGCTCTTACGAAAACATAAGGTGATCTGTATTATATACAGCCCACCTGATAAAGAGAAATCGTGACGTCACCCATAGGTAATAACGTATTACTAACTACGCAAAGTTCTACAGAAATTTGCAATTTCAACTTTCAATTGAAAATTTTGACGTGATCCCAACATCTGGTTAAAAAACAAAAGACACAACTTTTATAGCCCATAGTCTCAGCTATAACATACCCAAATTTGGGAGAACATAGAGCCCAAATAAGCTAGATAGTGCTCAAAGATTAATGTCATGTACATGTGTAGATCCATGATTTGAACTAAATTGGCACCTCCCATAGGCTTAACACGCAAATGAAGAAAATCTGTCAAGTTACCTTTAATCGCAATTTTCACTATGACGACGTCATCAAAATGAAAAATAATGTGTAGTGAACTTGTAGGCAATTGCCTCAACCACAAGGTACCAACATTAAGAGGAGAATCAATCAATATTTACAGAGATACAATCAATTTTCCATAAATATACTGACGTCATAATATGCAAATTCGTATTTTGAGTTCCAAGGTCAATACGATGATGACACGATATACTTAATGGCCAAATGAGACATGAAATCACATCTCCGACTCATACTCTATCCGAATATGAAACAAAATTGAGGGTTCCCGTCCATCCCAAAGAGCCATAAGGGTTTTGGATAGGCATGTTGTTGCCCATATATGCTATGTATTACAAGAGCTCGCGCGCACGGATATTTATCTTGAACGGACGCTCATTCCCTTATTAATGGTCATAAAGAGATAAACATGGTATCAAATTGTTCGGAAAAACATGAGGAATACTGTGTCAAAAAAAATCTAGGAGGAATTATTTTGCGTTCGGCCGTGACAAACGAAAACGTGCGCGCATTTGCGTGTGCGCGTTTCTTTATTTTCTTTATGAAATGCTATTGTTAATAATGGCGTACGCGCGCGTTTTTTGACCTAAAATTGACTGGACCGATATTGACCTTGATCCTGGTAAATATGGATGAGAAATGTCTTTCCGTAATGAAGATATGATCATGAGTTGATTTTCACAAAATGGCGCCTAGATTACGTCATCAGTCAAGGTCAAGGTTGAAAACCTTATTGTGCTCTTTCCATATGGCTATACATATGTGTGCCAAATTTCAAGGCATTTGATTGAGCCATTTTCAAGTTATCGTGCTAACAAGAAAAGCTCTTACGAAAACATAAGGTGATCTGTATTATATACAGCCCACCTGATAAAGAGAAATCGTGACGTCACCCATAGGTAATAACGTATTACTAACTACGCAAAGTTCTACAGAAATTTGCAATTTCAACTTTCAATTGAAAATTTTGACGTGATCCCAACATCTGGTTAAAAAACAAAAGACACAACTTTTATAGCCCATAGTCTCAGCTATAACATACCCAAATTTGGGAGAACATAGAGCCCAAATAAGCTAGATAGTGCTCAAAGATTAATGTCATGTAGATCCATGATTTGAACTAAATTGGCACCTCCCATAGGCTTAACACGCAAATGAAGAAAATCTGTCAAGTTACCTTTAATCGCAATTTTCACTATGACGACGTCATCAAAATGAAAAATAATGTGTAGTGAACTTGTAGGCAATTGCCTCAACCACAAGGTACCAACATTAAGAGGAGAATCAATCAATATTTACAGAGATACAATCAATTTTCCATAAATATACTGACGTCATAATATGCAAATTCGTATTTTGAGTTCCAAGGTCAATACGATGATGACACGATATACTTAATGGCCAAATGAGACATGAAATCACATCTCCGACTCATACTCTATCCGAATATGAAACAAAATTGAGGGTTCCCGTCCATCCCAAAGAGCCATAAGGGTTTTGGATAGGCATGTTGTTGCCCATATATGCTATGTATTACAAGAGCTCGCGCGCACGGATATTTATCTTGAACGGACGCTCATTCCCTTATTAATGGTCATAAAGAGATAAACATGGTATCAAATTGTTCGGAAAAACATGAGGAATACTGTGTCAAAAAAAATCTAGGAGGAATTATTTTGCGTTCGGCCGTGACAAACGAAAACGTGCGCGCATTTGCGTGTGCGCGTTTCTTTATTTTCTTTATGAAATGCTATTGTTAATAATGGCGTTCGCGCGCGTTTTTTGACCTAAAATTGACTGGACCGATATTGACCTTGATCCTGGTAAATATGGATGAGAAATGTCTTTCCGTAATGAAGATATGATCATGAGTTGATTTTCACAAAATGGCGCCTAGATTACGTCATCAGTCAAGGTCAAGGTTGAAAACCTTATTGTGCTCTTTCCATATGGCTATACATATGTGTGCCAAATTTCAAGGCATTTGATTGAGCCATTTTCAAGTTATCGTGCTAACAAGAAAAGCTCTTACGAAAACATAAGGTGATCTGTATTATATACAGCCCACCTGATAAAGAGAAATCGTGACGTCACCCATAGGTAATAACGTATTACTAACTACGCAAAGTTCTACAGAAATTTGCAATTTCAACTTTCAATTGAAAATTTTGACGTGATCCCAACATCTGGTTAAAAAACAAAAGACACAACTTTTATAGCCCATAGTCTCAGCTATAACATACCCAAATTTGGGAGAACATAGAGCCCAAATAAGCTAGATAGTGCTCAAAGATTAATGTCATGTACATGTGTAGATCCATGATTTGAACTAAATTGGCACCTCCCATAGGCTTAACACGCAAATGAAGAAAATCTGTCAAGTTACCTTTAATCGCAATTTTCACTATGACGACGTCATCAAAATGAAAAATAATGTGTAGTGAACTTGTAGGCAATTGCCTCAACCACAAGGTACCAACATTAAGAGGAGAATCAATCAATATTTACAGAGATACAATCAATTTTCCATAAATATACTGACGTCATAATATGCAAATTCGTATTTTGAGTTCCAAGGTCAATACGATGATGACACGATATACTTAATGGCCAAATGAGACATGAAATCACATCTCCGACTCATACTCTATCCGAATATGAAACAAAATTGAGGGTTCCCGTCCATCCCAAAGAGCCATAAGGGTTTTGGATAGGCATGTTGTTGCCCATATATGCTATGTATTACAAGAGCTCGCGCGCACGGATATTTATCTTGAACGGACGCTCATTCCCTTATTAATGGTCATAAAGAGATAAACATGGTATCAAATTGTTCGGAAAAACATGAGGAATACTGTGTCAAAAAAAATCTAGGAGGAATTATTTTGCGTTCGGCCGTGACAAACGAAAACGTGCGCGCATTTGCGTGTGCGCGTTTCTTTATTTTCTTTATGAAATGCTATTGTTAATAATGGCGTACGCGCGCGTTTTTTGACCTAAAATTGACTGGACCGATATTGACCTTGATCCTGGTAAATATGGATGAGAAATGTCTTTCCGTAATGAAGATATGATCATGAGTTGATTTTCACAAAATGGCGCCTAGATTACGTCATCAGTCAAGGTCAAGGTTGAAAACCTTATTGTGCTCTTTCCATATGGCTATACATATGTGTGCCAAATTTCAAGGCATTTGATTGAGCCATTTTCAAGTTATCGTGCTAACAAGAAAAGCTCTTACGAAAACATAAGGTGATCTGTATTATATACAGCCCACCTGATAAAGAGAAATCGTGACGTCACCCATAGGTAATAACGTATTACTAACTACGCAAAGTTCTACAGAAATTTGCAATTTCAACTTTCAATTGAAAATTTTGACGTGATCCCAACATCTGGTTAAAAAACAAAAGACACAACTTTTATAGCCCATAGTCTCAGCTATAACATACCCAAATTTGGGAGAACATAGAGCCCAAATAAGCTAGATAGTGCTCAAAGATTAATGTCATGTACATGTGTAGATCCATGATTTGAACTAAATTGGCACCTCCCATAGGCTTAACACGCAAATGAAGAAAATCTGTCAAGTTACCTTTAATCGCAATTTTCACTATGACGACGTCATCAAAATGAAAAATAATGTGTAGTGAACTTGTAGGCAATTGCCTCAACCACAAGGTACCAACATTAAGAGGAGAATCAATCAATATTTACAGAGATACAATCAATTTTCCATAAATATACTGACGTCATAATATGCAAATTCGTATTTTGAGTTCCAAGGTCAATACGATGATGACACGATATACTTAATGGCCAAATGAGACATGAAATCACATCTCCGACTCATACTCTATCCGAATATGAAACAAAATTGAGGGTTCCCGTCCATCCCAAAGAGCCATAAGGGTTTTGGATAGGCATGTTGTTGCCCATATATGCTATGTATTACAAGAGCTCGCGCGCACGGATATTTATCTTGAACGGACGCTCATTCCCTTATTAATGGTCATAAAGAGATAAACATGGTATCAAATTGTTCGGAAAAACATGAGGAATACTGTGTCAAAAAAAATCTAGGAGGAATTATTTTGCGTTCGGCCGTGACAAACGAAAACGTGCGCGCATTTGCGTGTGCGCGTTTCTTTATTTTCTTTATGAAATGCTATTGTTAATAATGGCGTACGCGCGCGTTTTTTGACCTAAAATTGACTGGACCGATATTGACCTTGATCCTGGTAAATATGGATGAGAAATGTCTTTCCGTAATGAAGATATGATCATGAGTTGATTTTCACAAAATGGCGCCTTGATTACGTCATCAGTCAAGGTCAAGGTTGAAAACCTTATTGTGCTCTTTCCATATGGCTATACATATGTGTGCCAAATTTCAAGGCATTTGATTGAGCCATTTTCAAGTTATCGTGCTAACAAGAAAAGCTCTTACGAAAACATAAGGTGATCTGTATTATATACAGCCCACCTGATAAAGAGAAATCGTGACGTCACCCATAGGTAATAACGTATTACTAACTACGCAAAGTTCTACAGAAATTTGCAATTTCAACTTTCAATTGAAAATTTTGACGTGATCCCAACATCTGGTTAAAAAACAAAAGACACAACTTTTATAGCCCATAGTCTCAGCTATAACATACCCAAATTTGGGAGAACATAGAGCCCAAATAAGCTAGATAGTGCTCAAAGATTAATGTCATGTAGATCCATGATTTGAACTAAATTGGCACCTCCCATAGGCTTAACACGCAAATGAAGAAAATCTGTCAAGTTACCTTTAATCGCAATTTTCACTATGACGACGTCATCAAAATGAAAAATAATGTGTAGTGAACTTGTAGGCAATTGCCTCAACCACAAGGTACCAACATTAAGAGGAGAATCAATCAATATTTACAGAGATACAATCAATTTTCCATAAATATACTGACGTCATAATATGCAAATTCGTATTTTGAGTTCCAAGGTCAATACGATGATGACACGATATACTTAATGGCCAAATGAGACATGAAATCACATCTCCGACTCATACTCTATCCGAATATGAAACAAAATTGAGGGTTCCCGTCCATCCCAAAGAGCCATAAGGGTTTTGGATAGGCATGTTGTTGCCCATATATGCTATGTATTACAAGAGCTCGCGCGCACGGATATTTATCTTGAACGGACGCTCATTCCCTTATTAATGGTCATAAAGAGATAAACATGGTATCAAATTGTTCGGAAAAACATGAGGAATACTGTGTCAAAAAAAATCTAGGAGGAATTATTTTGCGTTCGGCCGTGACAAACGAAAACGTGCGCGCATTTGCGTGTGCGCGTTTCTTTATTTTCTTTATGAAATGCTATTGTTAATAATGGCGTACGCGCGCGTTTTTTGACCTAAAATTGACTGGACCGATATTGACCTTGATCCTGGTAAATATGGATGAGAAATGTCTTTCCGTAATGAAGATATGATCATGAGTTGATTTTCACAAAATGGCGCCTAGATTACGTCATCAGTCAAGGTCAAGGTTGAAAACCTTATTGTGCTCTTTCCATATGGCTATACATATGAGTGCCAAATTTCAAGGCATTTGATTGAGCCATTTTCAAGTTATCGTGCTAACAAGAAAAGCTCTTACGAAAACATAAGGTGATCTGTATTATATACAGCCCACCTGATAAAGAGAAATCGTGACGTCACCCATAGGTAATAACGTATTACTAACTACGCAAAGTTCTACAGAAATTTGCAATTTCAACTTTCAATTGAAAATTTTGACGTGATCCCAACATCTGGTTAAAAAACAAAAGACACAACTTTTATAGCCCATAGTCTCAGCTATAACATACCCAAATTTGGGAGAACATAGAGCCCAAATAAGCTAGATAGTGCTCAAAGATTAATGTCATGTACATGTGTAGATCCATGATTTGAACTAAATTGGCACCTCCCATAGGCTTAACACGCAAATGAAGAAAATCTGTCAAGTTACCTTTAATCGCAATTTTCACTATGACGACGTCATCAAAATGAAAAATAATGTGTAGTGAACTTGTAGGCAATTGCCTCAACCACATGGTACCAACATTAAGAGGAGAATCAATCAATATTTACAGAGATACAATCAATTTTCCATAAATATACTGACGTCATAATATGCAAATTCGTATTTTGAGTTCCAAGGTCAATACGATGATGACACGATATACTTAATGGCCAAATGAGACATGAAATCACATCTCCGACTCATACTCTATCCGAATATGAAACAAAAATTGAGGGTTCCCGTCCATCCCAAAGAGCCATAAGGGTTTTGGATAGGCATGTTGTTGCCCATATATGCTATGTATTACAAGAGCTCGCGCGCACGGATATTTATCTTGAACGGACGCTCATTCCCTTATTAATGGTCATAAAGAGATAAACATGGTATCAAATTGTTCGGAAAAACATGAGGAATACTGTGTCAAAAAAAATCTAGGAGGAATTATTTTGCGTTCGGCCGTGACAAACGAAAACGTGCGCGCATTTGCGTGTGCGCGTTTCTTTATTTTCTTTATGAAATGCTATTGTTAATAATGGCGTACGCGCGCGTTTTTTGACCTAAAATTGACTGGACCGATATTGACCTTGATCCTGGTAAATATGGATGAGAAATGTCTTTCCGTAATGAAGATATGATCATGAGTTGATTTTCACAAAATGGCGCCTAGATTACGTCATCAGTCAAGGTCAAGGTTGAAAACCTTATTGTGCTCTTTCCATATGGCTATACATATGTGTGCCAAATTTCAAGGCATTTGATTGAGCCATTTTCAAGTTATCGTGCTAACAAGAAAAGCTCTTACGAAAACATAAGGTGATCTGTATTATATACAGCCCACCTGATAAAGAGAAATCGTGACGTCACCCATAGGTAATAACGTATTACTAACTACGCAAAGTTCTACAGAAATTTGCAATTTCAACTTTCAATTGAAAATTTTGACGTGATCCCAACATCTGGTTAAAAAACAAAAGACACAACTTTTATAGCCCATAGTCTCAGCTATAACATACCCAAATTTGGGAGAACATAGAGCCCAAATAAGCTAGATAGTGCTCAAAGATTAATGTCATGTACATGTGTAGATCCATGATTTGAACTAAATTGGCACCTCCCATAGGCTTAACACGCAAATGAAGAAAATCTGTCAAGTTACCTTTAATCGCAATTTTCACTATGACGACGTCATCAAAATGAAAAATAATGTGTAGTGAACTTGTAGGCAATTGCCTCAACCACAAGGTACCAACATTAAGAGGAGAATCAATCAATATTTACAGAGATACAATCAATTTTCCATAAATATACTGACGTCATAATATGCAAATTCGTATTTTGAGTTCCAAGGTCAATACGATGATGACACGATATACTTAATGGCCAAATGAGACATGAAATCACATCTCCGACTCATACTCTATCCGAATATGAAACAAAATTGAGGGTTCCCGTCCATCCCAAAGAGCCATAAGGGTTTTGGATAGGCATGTTGTTGCCCATATATGCTATGTATTACAAGAGCTCGCGCGCACGGATATTTATCTTGAACGGACGCTCATTCCCTTATTAATGGTCATAAAGAGATAAACATGGTATCAAATTGTTCGGAAAAACATGAGGAATACTGTGTCAAAAAAAATCTAGGAGGAATTATTTTGCGTTCGGCCGTGACAAACGAAAACGTGCGCGCATTTGCGTGTGCGCGTTTCTTTATTTTCTTTATGAAATGCTATTGTTAATAATGGCGTACGCGCGCGTTTTTTGACCTAAAATTGACTGGACCGATATTGACCTTGATCCTGGTAAATATGGATGAGAAATGTCTTTCCGTAATGAAGATATGATCATGAGTTGATTTTCACAAAATGGCGCCTAGATTACGTCATCAGTCAAGGTCAAGGTTGAAAACCTTATTGTGCTCTTTCCATATGGCTATACATATGTGTGCCAAATTTCAAGGCATTTGATTGAGCCATTTTCAAGTTATCGTGCTAACAAGAAAAGCTCTTACGAAAACATAAGGTGATCTGTATTATATACAGCCCACCTGATAAAGAGAAATCGTGACGTCACCCATAGGTAATAACGTATTACTAACTACGCAAAGTTCTACAGAAATTTGCAATTTCAACTTTCAATTGAAAATTTTGACGTGATCCCAACATCTGGTTAAAAAACAAAAGACACAACTTTTATAGCCCATAGTCTCAGCTATAACATACCCAAATTTGGGAGAACATAGAGCCCAAATAAGCTAGATAGTGCTCAAAGATTAATGTCATGTACATGTGTAGATCCATGATTTGAACTAAATTGGCACCTCCCATAGGCTTAACACGCAAATGAAGAAAATCTGTCAAGTTACCTTTAATCGCAATTTTCACTATGACGACGTCATCAAAATGAAAAATAATGTGTAGTGAACTTGTAGGCAATTGCCTCAACCACAAGGTACCAACATTAAGAGGAGAATCAATCAATATTTACAGAGATACAATCAATTTTCCATAAATATACTGACGTCATAATATGCAAATTCGTATTTTGAGTTCCAAGGTCAATACGATGATGACACGATATACTTAATGGCCAAATGAGACATGAAATCACATCTCCGACTCATACTCTATCCGAATATGAAACAAAATTGAGGGTTCCCGTCCATCCCAAAGAGCCATAAGGGTTTTGGATAGGCATGTTGTTGCCCATATATGCTATGTATTACAAGAGCTCGCGCGCACGGATATTTATCTTGAACGGACGCTCATTCCCTTATTAATGGTCATAAAGAGATAAACATGGTATCAAATTGTTCGGAAAAACATGAGGAATACTGTGTCAAAAAAAATCTAGGAGGAATTATTTTGCGTTCGGCCGTGACAAACGAAAACGTGCGCGCATTTGCGTGTGCGCGTTTCTTTATTTTCTTTATGAAATGCTATTGTTAATAATGGCGTACCCCCAGTCGTAAAAAAATAGGGAAAAAATAGGGGAAAAACAGGGAAAAAATAGTCCCGAAAATATATTTTTTTTCTATTTTTTCCCTATTTTTTTAAAAGGAAAAAATAGGGAAAAAATAGTTTTGGTAATAGGAAAAAAATAGGTTTGAAACAATTTTTTCTATTTTTTTCCTATTTTTTTCCTATTTTTCAGACCTGAAAATAGGAAATAAATAGGGAAAAAATAGTGTAGAAAAAAGTGAAGAAAATAGTAAAAAAATAGTGATAACTAGGTGCTTAGTGGACAGTGAAAAATAGTGAGGAAATAGGAAAAAAATAGTGAGAAAATAGGAAAAAAAATAGGAAAAAATAGTAAGAAAATAGGGAAAAATAAAAAGAAAATAGGAAAAAAGTAGTAAGGAAATAGGAAAAAAATAGTAAGTAAATAGGAAAAAAATAGTAAGAAAATAGGAAAAAAATAGTAAGAAAATAGGGAAAAATAGTAAGAAAATAAGAAAAAAATAGTAAGGAAATAGGAAAAAAATAGTAAGAAAATAGGAAAAAAATAGTAAGAAAATAGGGGAAAATAGTAGGAAAATAGTAAGAAAATAGGACAAAAATAGTAAGGAAATAGGGGGGGGGATCACTCATCCTTTACTTTCATGGATTTCTCAAGCACTACCATCTCACACATCCAGTCAACGACTCTTTACATGCAACTAAATCATACAGTGCAAACTTGATATAAAGAGATCAGTTATACCTGAAATGACAAGGTAATTTACCAGCTTTTGGGGGTTAAGATTTCTAGGTTGCATATGACCTCATTGTCAAAAGTTTCCACTGTAGAATAGTCACCCTACTCCTACAGCTCTTTTCTCTGCATCGATGCACCTACTCAGTTTGCCAAATTCACTTCATCCTTTCAGTCCAATCCATTCAGTAGAACATTTAAAATAGTCAATGGGTATATGGAAAATGTTATACAGTCCACTCCTAGTATAACAAACATGGATACACCAAGATTTTATTATCAGGCAATTCTCATCAGTCCCAATTTTAAACAAACCAATGTGTTCAGTAACTTGAGTATAACATGATTTCATTTTAACAAGGAAATTGGCTTGGTCCCGAGCACCTCGTTATAATGGCAGTGGACTGTAACAAACAAAAAGAATAAAAGGGAATGTGTCAAATAAAATACATGTACTTTATTTTCGAGAGGTAAACACAATGACATGAGTTTAGTATAGTATGTGTGTTCATATTATAAGCAAATAAATAACAGAACTAAACTGATATTTACAATCTTTGGTTAGTACTGTAGTGTACATGTTGTAGTAATAGAGTTGTTCATGGTTTGCTATGATTATAATTTTAAAAAAAAGAAAAGACAAATGCGACTGCGTCTCCTATATGCCTCCGCCTTAAAAAAAATATCATCCACCTAGAATGTAGCTTTCTATTTTTGTTCAAATAAAGTATTCAGGTGAGTTTCAGGACTATTACTGAGCCGATGCGGATATGCCAGGCGATCACAAGCTCTCTCCCTCACTATAGTAACCAAATAAAGCAGTATTCTGGACATGAGAGTGTTGTTTTCTGTCTCTTTTATTACAATTTAATATTACAAAGTGCTCTTAATAATGTAATAACAGTTTCAAACCTCAAGAAAATCATGACAAATTATATTTTTTTCTCGTTATTTACAAAGATAACAAAATAAAATAAATCATAAAACAGATTTTTCAACAATGCATGCATGCTTTATAGTACAGTTGACGTGTTACATAATTTTCTCAATTTCAATTGAACTGTCAAAATCTTAATACAATCATCATAATCTAGAAACACTTACTACAAAATCAATGACATGTCATGTCATTGAGAGATATATAAACAAGAAAATGACAGACTTACATGCTACTATTTTCAAATAGTTTTACAAAGTACAAGCGCGTAGCCAGGATTTCATTTGAGGGGGGGCGGTAGTGAGCACGCGAAGCGTGCGAATCACTTAAAGAGCGCGCGTAGCGCGCTCCCTATGGGGGGTGGGTGCAGGGAGGGGCGCGGAAGCTTTGAAAGAAGACGATTCGTTGTACCTTTCTCGACTCATAATCCTTGTCTAAATTCAGTCCCCCCTCCTGCGCATAGCGCGGAAGCTTTGACGTATTATTAGACAAAGAAGACGATTCGTTGTACCTTTCTCGACCCTTAATCCTTATCTGTATTCAGTCCCCCTCACGCGCGAAGCGCGGAAGTTTCATTAATTTATTAGAGAAAGAAGACGATTCGATGTACCGTTCTCGACTCTTAATCCTTGTCTGAATTCAGCCCCCCCCCCCTCCTACTGCGCGAAGCGCGGAAGCTTTGACGTATTATTAGAGAAAGAAGACGATTCGATGTGACGTTCTCGACTCATAATCCATGTCTGAATTCAGTCCGCCCCTCCTGCGCATAGCGCGGAAGCTTTGACGTATTATTAGACAAAGAAGACGATTCGTTGTACCTTTCTCGACCCTTAATCCTTATCTGTATTAGTCCCCCTCTTTCGAAGCGCGGAAGCTTTGACGTTTCATTAATTTATTAGAGAAAGAAGACGATTCTTCGTTCCGTTTTTGACTCTTAATCCTTAAATTGAACTCAATTTGCCCCGTTCCGCGCGAAGCGCGGAAGCTTTGACGTTTCATTAAATTATTAGAGAAAGAAGACGATTCGTTGTACCGTTCTCGACTCCTTTCCCTTTTTCTTCCTACGTCCTCTTACTTTTTTCCTTCTCTTTTTCTCTCTTTTTTTTTTTTGGCCGGCGTTTTTTTTGGGGGGGCGACTGCCCCCACCGCCCCCCCCCCCCCCCCCTGGCTACGCGCCTGACAAAGTATACCATCATATGGAATGGTCTTATGGTCCTTTATCTTCACAATATGCAGGCACTCATTGTGTACACATACATGTTGTACTTGCCTATGAATCTTAATGATTAGACATAAGAATTACATAATAAAATGGAAACAAATACTAATGTAAAGGATACAGATGTTGGTCTTGCTGTTCACAGGCATCTAATCAAATGGTGGTTGTACGTTACATGTACATTGTAGCTTGATTAGTTTCAATGGATCTGTAAAGATATAAATGAAATGTGAGTTAGGGGTTAGAATAATCATGCATTGGTACATTTATGAACATGCAATTAATACTTAGTACAAGTATTTATGTATTTCATAATGAAAAATTCAAAGGCACAGAACATGTGTCTACAAAAGTATGATAGCAAAAAAGATGCCAGGCTGACGACGAACGGATGGTGAAACAAAGGAGTCATCAAAGAGCTGCCAAGGTGCATGAAATGTAAACCACTCAGGTAGGCAATTAATTAGAGTTATTTTATTCTTAGATATATCGGGTGAACATACATAAACTAAAATATAAAACACAGAAAAGAAAAGAGTAAAGGAACAATTTTTTGAAGAAAAAAAAAAAAGGAAAGAGAAAAATAATGTAGATCTAGGTAGAACTTGTGCCACCTGCAAATTATTGTTCTAGCATAATGATGAGGTAAACTACTCTAATATTTTGATGTCAGATCTTAACTAACAAACATGAAATAAATATACCCAAACAAATTATCAACAATAGATTTAGATTTCTACTTAGTAAGGACATACCTCGCAGACACACTCTCGGACTTGGAAGACTTGCTCTTCTTCTTGCGTGGTGCTTTAGCAGGTTGTGTTTTCCGATTCCTAGAAAAATAATTTGAGATACAGTTTAGCCTAAAACCACATCAAAACATTATATCATGCAAGGCAATATAATTGACAGACGTAGTAATGGTTAAAAAAATATGAAATTTCTACGTGGATTTATTGTAATCACGTTTGTTGACATTCACTCATTCACTAACAGACACTACACTGCACTTGGCCCTTGGGGATTCACGACACTTCACTCGATCAGCACTACATGGGAATATTGATACGTAAAATAACATTCTATAAGCCTACTATGTCTATGAAGTAGCATTATATTCAACAACAGACACAATAAAAATATATATATCATAATATAATTAAGTTTCAGAAATAAACGTACCTTTTCAGCTGTTTTCTGGGGCCAGTTCCGCTCGTCGATTGTCCGTCATTCGACAACAAACTCGTTTCTCTACGAGTGGGACTAGTAATATTTTGAAAATTTGTCGGGCTCATTTTCTTTGGAAGAATCACTAAAATGGGATAAGGAGGCATCGGAGTATGAGGAGTCACTATCTCTTGATGAAATTTCATCGCTAGAATAATTGCTGGAAGACATTTTGGTGTGATTTGGAGACGTTTGATTAACGAAAATCAGCAAAAGTCCGATGCGCACAGCAGTGCCAGTTGGGAAAAAAAAATGACGGGTAATTTTCAAATTACGTACGGGACCGGGTACCACAGAATTAATTCTGTGACGGGTACTTGCGTACTGTCCTCTACGTTGAAACTTTACTCACACATAGAACGGGAATATCTCGATCGAATGCTTTTTTTTCTTTTAATAAAGGAGAATTTTTTTTTTTTAATT
Source organism: Strongylocentrotus droebachiensis (assembly GCA_035222895.1). Classification (NCBI taxonomy): domain Eukaryota; kingdom Metazoa; phylum Echinodermata; class Echinoidea; order Camarodonta; family Strongylocentrotidae; genus Strongylocentrotus; species Strongylocentrotus droebachiensis. The sequence continues at coordinate 55,411 of JAVYIG010008642.1, read as the reverse complement.
TCTATGTGTACATTTTCTTTTTACACATGGTTTATGTATGGTTATCTTTGAGTGCACTAGTCACTACTATAGTTTTGTAAATAAAATCAAGAATATTAATAAAGGAACAAAATTGAAATTTCGTACATTTTCTTTTTACACATTGTTTATTTATGGTTATCTTTGAGCTCACTATTCAATATGTGACCCCACAGCTAAAAACCACCAATAAGTCGCAAAATGAACAACAGAGATAATGGCAGGAGAAGCGGGCTTTTTTAATAGGATGCCAGTCATAAACAATGAAAATATTCAAGTTTAGAAAATAGACAAAAAATAGTTTACAAATTTGTATCATGTCATAAAAAATGTAAGTGCAAAAAATAGGAAGAAAATAGTACTTGCAAATAGGTAAAAAGAAGTCTGAAAAAGATAAAGGTGAAAAAATAGGGAAAAAATAGTCTGAAAAAGATTAAGGTGAAAAAATAGGGAAAAAATAGTCTGAAAAAGATTAAGATGAAAAAATAGGGAAAAAATAGTCCTATTTTTTTCATATTTTTTTGGAGAAAATAGGAAAAAAATAGTCTGAAAAAGATGAAGGTGAAAAAATAGGGAAAAAATAGTTTGGTACTCGAAAATAGGAAAAAATAGAACTATTTTTTTCCTATTTTCTTTTAAAAAAATAGGAATAAAATAGTCCACAAAAGTTGAAGGTGAAAAAAATGGGGAAAAAATAGTTTGTGCTTGAAAATAGGAAAAAAATAGGACTATTTTTTTCCTGTTTTCTTATAGGAAATAGGAAAAAAATAGTCTGAAAAAAAATATAGGTGAAAAAAATAGGGAAAAAATAGTTTGTACTTTAAAATAGGAAAAAAATAGCCCTATTTTTTCCTATTTTCTTGAAGGAAATAGGGAAAAAATAGTCTGCATTTCCAGAAAATAGGGAAAAAATAGGGAAAAAATAGGGAAAAAATATATTTTCGCAACACACAAAACTACTAGGGTAAACACAATGACATGAGTTTAGTATAGTATGTGTGTTCATATTATAAGCAAATAAATAACAGAACTAAACTGATATTTACAATCTTTGGTTAGTACTGTAGTGTACATGTTGTAGTAATAGAGTTGTTCATGGTTTGCTATGATTATAATTTTAAAAAAAAGAAAAGACAAATGCGACTGCGTCTCCTATATGCCTCCGCCTTAAAAAAAATATCATCCACCTAGAATGTAGCTTTCTATTTTTGTTCAAATAAAGTATTCAGGTGAGTTTCAGGACTATTACTGAGCCGATGCGGATATGCCAGGCGATCACAAGCTCTCTCCCTCACTATAGTAACCAAATAAAGCAGTATTCTGGACATGAGAGTGTTGTTTTCTGTCTCTTTTATTACAATTTAATATTACAAAGTGCTCTTAATAATGTAATAACAGTTTCAAACCTCAAGAAAATCATGACAAATTATATTTTTTTCTCGTTATTTACAAAGATAACAAAATAAAATAAATCATAAAACAGATTTTTCAACAATGCATGCATGCTTTATAGTACAGTTGACGTGTTACATAATTTTCTCAATTTCAATTGAACTGTCAAAATCTTAATACAATCATCATAATCTAGAAACACTTACTACAAAATCAATGACATGTCATGTCATTGAGAGATATATAAACAAGAAAATGACAGACTTACATGCTACTATTTTCAAATAGTTTTACAAAGTACAAGCGCGTAGCCAGGATTTCATTTGAGGGGGGGCGGTAGTGAGCACGCGAAGCGTGCGAATCACTTAAAGAGCGCGCGTAGCGCGCTCCCTATGGGGGGTGGGTGCAGGGAGGGGCGCGGAAGCTTTGAAAGAAGACGATTCGTTGTACCTTTCTCGACTCATAATCCTTGTCTAAATTCAGTCCCCCCTCCTGCGCATAGCGCGGAAGCTTTGACGTATTATTAGACAAAGAAGACGATTCGTTGTACCTTTCTCGACCCTTAATCCTTATCTGTATTCAGTCCCCCTCACGCGCGAAGCGCGGAAGTTTCATTAATTTATTAGAGAAAGAAGACGATTCGATGTACCGTTCTCGACTCTTAATCCTTGTCTGAATTCAGCCCCCCCCCCCTCCTACTGCGCGAAGCGCGGAAGCTTTGACGTATTATTAGAGAAAGAAGACGATTCGATGTGACGTTCTCGACTCATAATCCATGTCTGAATTCAGTCCGCCCCTCCTGCGCATAGCGCGGAAGCTTTGACGTATTATTAGACAAAGAAGACGATTCGTTGTACCTTTCTCGACCCTTAATCCTTATCTGTATTAGTCCCCCTCTTTCGAAGCGCGGAAGCTTTGACGTTTCATTAATTTATTAGAGAAAGAAGACGATTCTTCGTTCCGTTTTTGACTCTTAATCCTTAAATTGAACTCAATTTGCCCCGTTCCGCGCGAAGCGCGGAAGCTTTGACGTTTCATTAAATTATTAGAGAAAGAAGACGATTCGTTGTACCGTTCTCGACTCCTTTCCCTTTTTCTTCCTACGTCCTCTTACTTTTTTCCTTCTCTTTTTCTCTCTTTTTTTTTTTTGGCCGGCGTTTTTTTTTGGGGGGCGACTGCCCCCACCGCCCCCCCCCCCCCCCTGGCTACGCGCCTGACAAAGTATACCATCATATGGAATGGTCTTATGGTCCTTTATCTTCACAATATGCAGGCACTCATTGTGTACACATACATGTTGTACTTGCCTATGAATCTTAATGATTAGACATAAGAATTACATAATAAAATGGAAACAAATACTAATGTAAAGGATACAGATGTTGGTCTTGCTGTTCACAGGCATCTAATCAAATGGTGGTTGTACGTTACATGTACATTGTAGCTTGATTAGTTTCAATGGATCTGTAAAGATATAAATGAAATGTGAGTTAGGGGTTAGAATAATCATGCATTGGTACATTTATGAACATGCAATTAATACTTAGTACAAGTATTTATGTATTTCATAATGAAAAATTCAAAGGCACAGAACATGTGTCTACAAAAGTATGATAGCAAAAAAGATGCCAGGCTGACGACGAACGGATGGTGAAACAAAGGAGTCATCAAAGAGCTGCCAAGGTGCATGAAATGTAAACCACTCAGGTAGGCAATTAATTAGAGTTATTTTATTCTTAGATATATCGGGTGAACATACATAAACTAAAATATAAAACACAGAAAAGAAAAGAGTAAAGGAACAATTTTTTGAAGAAAAAAAAAAAAGGAAAGAGAAAAATAATGTAGATCTAGGTAGAACTTGTGCCACCTGCAAATTATTGTTCTAGCATAATGATGAGGTAAACTACTCTAATATTTTGATGTCAGATCTTAACTAACAAACATGAAATAAATATACCCAAACAAATTATCAACAATAGATTTAGATTTCTACTTAGTAAGGACATACCTCGCAGACACACTCTCGGACTTGGAAGACTTGCTCTTCTTCTTGCGTGGTGCTTTAGCAGGTTGTGTTTTCCGATTCCTAGAAAAATAATTTGAGATACAGTTTAGCCTAAAACCACATCAAAACATTATATCATGCAAGGCAATATAATTGACAGACGTAGTAATGGTTAAAAAAATATGAAATTTCTACGTGGATTTATTGTAATCACGTTTGTTGACATTCACTCATTCACTAACAGACACTACACTGCACTTGGCCCTTGGGGATTCACGACACTTCACTCGATCAGCACTACATGGGAATATTGATACGTAAAATAACATTCTATAAGCCTACTATGTCTATGAAGTAGCATTATATTCAACAACAGACACAATAAAAATATATATATCATAATATAATTAAGTTTCAGAAATAAACGTACCTTTTCAGCTGTTTTCTGGGGCCAGTTCCGCTCGTCGATTGTCCGTCATTCGACAACAAACTCGTTTCTCTACGAGTGGGACTAGTAATATTTTGAAAATTTGTCGGGCTCATTTTCTTTGGAAGAATCACTAAAATGGGATAAGGAGGCATCGGAGTATGAGGAGTCACTATCTCTTGATGAAATTTCATCGCTAGAATAATTGCTGGAAGACATTTTGGTGTGATTTGGAGACGTTTGATTAACGAAAATCAGCAAAAGTCCGATGCGCACAGCAGTGCCAGTTGGGAAAAAAAAATGACGGGTAATTTTCAAATTACGTACGGGACCGGGTACCACAGAATTAATTCTGTGACGGGTACTTGCGTACTGTCCTCTACGTTGAAACTTTACTCACACATAGAACGGGAATATCTCGATCGAATGCTTTTTTTTCTTTTAATAAAGGAGAATTTTTTTTTTTTAATTTCTATGTGTACATTTTCTTTTTACACATGGTTTATGTATGGTTATCTTTGAGTGCACTAGTCACTACTATAGTTTTGTAAATAAAATCAAGAATATTAATAAAGGAACAAAATTGAAATTTCGTACATTTTCTTTTTACACATTGTTTATTTATGGTTATCTTTGAGCTCACTATTCAATATGTGACCCCACAGCTAAAAACCACCAATAAGTCGCAAAATGAACAACAGAGATAATGGCAGGAGAAGCGGGCTTTTTTAATAGGATGCCAGTCATAAACAATGAAAATATTCAAGTTTAGAAAATAGACAAAAAATAGTTTACAAATTTGTATCATGTCATAAAAAATGTAAGTGCAAAAAATAGGAAGAAAATAGTACTTGCAAATAGGTAAAAAGAAGTCTGAAAAAGATAAAGGTGAAAAAATAGGGAAAAAATAGTCTGAAAAAGATTAAGGTGAAAAAATAGGGAAAAAATAGTCTGAAAAAGATTAAGATGAAAAAATAGGGAAAAAATAGTCCTATTTTTTTCATATTTTTTTGGAGAAAATAGGAAAAAAATAGTCTGAAAAAGATGAAGGTGAAAAAATAGGGAAAAAATAGTTTGGTACTCGAAAATAGGAAAAAATAGAACTATTTTTTTCCTATTTTCTTTTAAAAAAATAGGAATAAAATAGTCCACAAAAGTTGAAGGTGAAAAAAATGGGGAAAAAATAGTTTGTGCTTGAAAATAGGAAAAAAATAGGACTATTTTTTTCCTGTTTTCTTATAGGAAATAGGAAAAAAATAGTCTGAAAAAAAATATAGGTGAAAAAAATAGGGAAAAAATAGTTTGTACTTTAAAATAGGAAAAAAATAGCCCTATTTTTTCCTATTTTCTTGAAGGAAATAGGGAAAAAATAGTCTGCATTTCCAGAAAATAGGGAAAAAATAGGGAAAAAATATATTTTCGCAACACACAAAACTACTAGGGACGCGCGCGTTTTTTGACCTAAAATTGACTGGACCGATATTGACCTTGATCCTGGTAAATATGGATGAGAAATGTCTTTCCGTAATGAAGATATGATCATGAGTTGATTTTCACAAAATGGCGCCTAGATTACGTCATCAGTCAAGGTCAAGGTTGAAAACCTTATTGTGCTCTTTCCATATGGCTATACATATGTGTGCCAAATTTCAAGGCATTTGATTGAGCCATTTTCAAGTTATCGTGCTAACAAGAAAAGCTCTTACGAAAACATAAGGTGATCTGTATTATATACAGCCCACCTGATAAAGAGAAATCGTGACGTCACCCATAGGTAATAACGTATTACTAACTACGCAAAGTTCTACAGAAATTTGCAATTTCAACTTTCAATTGAAAATTTTGACGTGATCCCAACATCTGGTTAAAAAACAAAAGACACAACTTTTATAGCCCATAGTCTCAGCTATAACATACCCAAATTTGGGAGAACATAGAGCCCAAATAAGCTAGATAGTGCTCAAAGATTAATGTCATGTACATGTGTAGATCCATGATTTGAACTAAATTGGCACCTCCCATAGGCTTAACACGCAAATGAAGAAAATCTGTCAAGTTACCTTTAATCGCAATTTTCACTATGACGACGTCATCAAAATGAAAAATAATGTGTAGTGAACTTGTAGGCAATTGCCTCAACCACAAGGTACCAACATTAAGAGGAGAATCAATCAATATTTACAGAGATACAATCAATTTTCCATAAATATACTGACGTCATAATATGCAAATTCGTATTTTGAGTTCCAAGGTCAATACGATGATGACACGATATACTTAATGGCCAAATGAGACATGAAATCACATCTCCGACTCATACTCTATCCGAATATGAAACAAAATTGAGGGTTCCCGTCCATCCCAAAGAGCCATAAGGGTTTTGGATAGGCATGTTGTTGCCCATATATGCTATGTATTACAAGAGCTCGCGCGCACGGATATTTATCTTGAACGGACGCTCATTCCCTTATTAATGGTCATAAAGAGATAAACATGGTATCAAATTGTTCGGAAAAACATGAGGAATACTGTGTCAAAAAAAATCTAGGAGGAATTATTTTGCGTTCGGCCGTGACAAACGAAAACGTGCGCGCATTTGCGTGTGCGCGTTTCTTTATTTTCTTTATGAAATGCTATTGTTAATAATGGCGTACGCGCGCGTTTTTTGACCTAAAATTGACTGGACCGATATTGACCTTGATCCTGGTAAATATGGATGAGAAATGTCTTTCCGTAATGAAGATATGATCATGAGTTGATTTTCACAAAATGGCGCCTAGATTACGTCATCAGTCAAGGTCAAGGTTGAAAACCTTATTGTGCTCTTTCCATATGGCTATACATATGTGTGCCAAATTTCAAGGCATTTGATTGAGCCATTTTCAAGTTATCGTGCTAACAAGAAAAGCTCTTACGAAAACATAAGGTGATCTGTATTATATACAGCCCACCTGATAAAGAGAAATCGTGACGTCACCCATAGGTAATAACGTATTACTAACTACGCAAAGTTCTACAGAAATTTGCAATTTCAACTTTCAATTGAAAATTTTGACGTGATCCCAACATCTGGTTAAAAAACAAAAGACACAACTTTTATAGCCCATAGTCTCAGCTATAACATACCCAAATTTGGGAGAACATAGAGCCCAAATAAGCTAGATAGTGCTCAAAGATTAATGTCATGTACATGTGTAGATCCATGATTTGAACTAAATTGGCACCTCCCATAGGCTTAACACGCAAATGAAGAAAATCTGTCAAGTTACCTTTAATCGCAATTTTCACTATGACGACGTCATCAAAATGAAAAATAATGTGTAGTGAACTTGTAGGCAATTGCCTCAACCACAAGGTACCAACATTAAGAGGAGAATCAATCAATATTTACAGAGATACAATCAATTTTCCATAAATATACTGACGTCATAATATGCAAATTCGTATTTTGGGTTCCAAGGTCAATACGATGATGACACGATATACTTAATGGCCAAATGAGACATGAAATCACATCTCCGACTCATACTCTATCCGAATATGAAACAAAATTGAGGGTTCCCGTCCATCCCAAAGAGCCATAAGGGTGTTGGATAGGCATGTTGTTGCCCATATATGCTATGTATTACAAGAGCTCGCGCGCACGGATATTTATCTTGAACGGACGCTCATTCCTTATTAATGGTCATAAAGAGATAAACATGGTATCAAATTGTTCGGAAAAACATGAGGAATACTGTGTCAAAAAAAATCTAGGAGGAATTATTTTGCGTTCGGCCGTGACAAACGAAAACGTGCGCGCATTTGCGTGTGCGCGTTTCTTTATTTTCTTTATGAAATGCTATTGTTAATAATGGCGTACGCGCGCGTTTTTTGACCTAAAATTGACTGGACCGATATTGACCTTGATCCTGGTAAATATGGATGAGAAATGTCTTTCCGTAATGAAGATATGATCATGAGTTGATTTTCACAAAATGGCGCCTAGATTACGTCATCAGTCAAGGTCAAGGTTGAAAACCTTATTGTGCTCTTTCCATATGGCTATACATATGTGTGCCAAATTTCAAGGCATTTGATTGAGCCATTTTCAAGTTATCGTGCTAACAAGAAAAGCTCTTACGAAAACATAAGGTGATCTGTATTATATACAGCCCACCTGATAAAGAGAAATCGTGACGTCACCCATAGGTAATAACGTATTACTAACTACGCAAAGTTCTACAGAAATTTGCAATTTCAACTTTCAATTGAAAATTTTGACGTGATCCCAACATCTGGTTAAAAAACAAAAGACACAACTTTTATAGCCCATAGTCTCAGCTATAACATACCCAAATTTGGGAGAACATAGAGCCCAAATAAGCTAGATAGTGCTCAAAGATTAATGTCATGTACATGTGTAGATCCATGATTTGAACTAAATTGGCACCTCCCATAGGCTTAACACGCAAATGAAGAAAATCTGTCAAGTTACCTTTAATCGCAATTTTCACTATGACGACGTCATCAAAATGAAAAATAATGTGTAGTGAACTTGTAGGCAATTGCCTCAACCACAAGGTACCAACATTAAGAGGAGAATCAATCAATATTTACAGAGATACAATCAATTTTCCATAAATATACTGACGTCATAATATGCAAATTCGTATTTTGAGTTCCAAGGTCAATACGATGATGACACGATATACTTAATGGCCAAATGAGACATGAAATCACATCTCCGACTCATACTCTATCCGAATATGAAACAAAATTGAGGGTTCCCGTCCATCCCAAAGAGCCATAAGGGTTTTGGATAGGCATGTTGTTGCCCATATATGCTATGTATTACAAGAGCTCGCGCGCACGGATATTTATCTTGAACGGACGCTCATTCCCTTATTAATGGTCATAAAGAGATAAACATGGTATCAAATTGTTCGGAAAAACATGAGGAATACTGTGTCAAAAAAAATCTAGGAGGAATTATTTTGCGTTCGGCCGTGACAAACGAAAACGTGCGCGCATTTGCGTGTGCGCGTTTCTTTATTTTCTTTATGAAATGCTATTGTTAATAATGGCGTACGCGCGCGTTTTTTGACCTAAAATTGACTGGACCGATATTGACCTTGATCCTGGTAAATATGGATGAGAAATGTCTTTCCGTAATGAAGATATGATCATGAGTTGATTTTCACAAAATGGCGCCTAGATTACGTCATCAGTCAAGGTCAAGGTTGAAAACCTTATTGTGCTCTTTCCATATGGCTATACATATGTGTGCCAAATTTCAAGGCATTTGATTGAGCCATTTTCAAGTTATCGTGCTAACAAGAAAAGCTCTTACGAAAACATAAGGTGATCTGTATTATATACAGCCCACCTGATAAAGAGAAATCGTGACGTCACCCATAGGTAATAACGTATTACTAACTACGCAAAGTTCTACAGAAATTTGCAATTTCAACTTTCAATTGAAAATTTTGACGTGATCCCAACATCTGGTTAAAAAACAAAAGACACAACTTTTATAGCCCATAGTCTCAGCTATAACATACCCAAATTTGGGAGAACATAGAGCCCAAATAAGCTAGATAGTGCTCAAAGATTAATGTCATGTAGATCCATGATTTGAACTAAATTGGCACCTCCCATAGGCTTAACACGCAAATGAAGAAAATCTGTCAAGTTACCTTTAATCGCAATTTTCACTATGACGACGTCATCAAAATGAAAAATAATGTGTAGTGAACTTGTAGGCAATTGCCTCAACCACAAGGTACCAACATTAAGAGAAGAATCAATCAATATTTACAGAGATACAATCAATTTTCCATAAATATACTGACGTCATAATATGCAAATTCGTATTTTGAGTTCCAAGGTCAATACGATGATGACACGATATACTTAATGGCCAAATGAGACATGAAATCACATCTCCGACTCATACTCTATCCGAATATGAAACAAAATTGAGGGTTCCCGTCCATCCCAAAGAGCCATAAGGGTTTTGGATAGGCATGTTGTTGCCCATATATGCTATGTATTACAAGAGCTCGCGCGCACGGATATTTATCTTGAACGGACGCTCATTCCCTTATTAATGGTCATAAAGAGATAAACATGGTATCAAATTGTTCGGAAAAACATGAGGAATACTGTGTCAAAAAAAATCTAGGAGGAATTATTTTGCGTTCGGCCGTGACAAACGAAAACGTGCGCGCATTTGCGTGTGCGCGTTTCTTTATTTTCTTTATGAAATGCTATTGTTAATAATGGCGTACGCGCGCGTTTTTTGACCTAAAATTGACTGGACCGATATTGACCTTGATCCTGGTAAATATGGATGAGAAATGTCTTTCCGTAATGAAGATATGATCATGAGTTGATTTTCACAAAATGGCGCCTAGATTACGTCATCAGTCAAGGTCAAGGTTGAAAACCTTATTGTGCTCTTTCCATATGGCTATACATATGTGTGCCAAATTTCAAGGCATTTGATTGAGCCATTTTCAAGTTATCGTGCTAACAAGAAAAGCTCTTACGAAAACATAAGGTGATCTGTATTATATACAGCCCACCTGATAAAGAGAAATCGTGACGTCACCCATAGGTAATAACGTATTACTAACTACGCAAAGTTCTACAGAAATTTGCAATTTCAACTTTCAATTGAAAATTTTGACGTGATCCCAACATCTGGTTAAAAAACAAAAGACACAACTTTTATAGCCCATAGTCTCAGCTATAACATACCCAAATTTGGGAGAACATAGAGCCCAAATAAGCTAGATAGTGCTCAAAGATTAATGTCATGTAGATCCATGATTTGAACTAAATTGGCACCTCCCATAGGCTTAACACGCAAATGAAGAAAATCTGTCAAGTTACCTTTAATCGCAATTTTCACTATGACGACGTCATCAAAATGAAAAATAATGTGTAGTGAACTTGTAGGCAATTGCCTCAACCACAAGGTACCAACATTAAGAGGAGAATCAATCAATATTTACAGAGATACAATCAATTTTCCATAAATATACTGACGTCATAATATGCAAATTCGTATTTTGGGTTCCAAGGTCAATACGATGATGACACGATATACTTAATGGCCAAATGAGACATGAAATCACATCTCCGACTCATACTCTATCCGAATATGAAACAAAATTGAGGGTTCCCGTCCATCCCAAAGAGCCATAAGGGTTTTGGATAGGCATGTTGTTGCCCATATATGCTATGTATTACAAGAGCTCGCGCGCACGGATATTTATCTTGAACGGACGCTCATTCCCTTATTAATGGTCATAAAGAGATAAACATGGTATCAAATTGTTCGGAAAAACATGAGGAATACTGTGTCAAAAAAAATCTAGGAGGAATTATTTTGCGTTCGGCCGTGACAAACGAAAACGCGCGCGCATTTGCGTGTGCGCGTTTCTTTATTTTCTTTATGAAATGCTATTGTTAATAATGGCGTACGCGCGCGTTTTTTGACCTGAAATTGACTGGACCGATATTGACCTTGATCCTGGTAAATATGGATGAGAAATGTCTTTCCGTAATGAAGATATGATCATGAGTTGATTTTCACAAAATGGCGCCTAGATTACGTCATCAGTCAAGGTCAAGGTTGAAAACCTTATTGTGCTCTTTCCATATGGCTATACATATGTGTGCCAAATTTCAAGGCATTTGATTGAGCCATTTTCAAGTTATCGTGCTAACAAGAAAAGCTCTTACGAAAACATAAGGTGATCTGTATTATATACAGCCCACCTGATAAAGAGAAATCGTGACGTCACCCATAGGTAATAACGTATTACTAACTACGCAAAGTTCTACAGAAATTTGCAATTTCAACTTTCAATTGAAAATTTTGACGTGATCCCAACATCTGGTTAAAAAACAAAAGACACAACTTTTATAGCCCATAGTCTCAGCTATAACATACCCAAATTTGGGAGAACATAGAGCCCAAATAAGCTAGATAGTGCTCAAAGATTAATGTCATGTACATGTGTAGATCCATGATTTGAACTAAATTGGCACCTCCCATAGGCTTAACACGCAAATGAAGAAAATCTGTCAAGTTACCTTTAATCGCAATTTTCACTATGACGACGTCATCAAAATGAAAAATAATGTGTAGTGAACTTGTAGGCAATTGCCTCAACCACAAGGTACCAACATTAAGAGGAGAATCAATCAATATTTACAGAGATACAATCAATTTTCCATAAATATACTGACGTCATAATATGCAAATTCGTATTTTGAGTTCCAAGGTCAATACGATGATGACACGATATACTTAATGGCCAAATGAGACATGAAATCACATCTCCGACTCATACTCTATCCGAATATGAAACAAAATTGAGGGTTCCCGTCCATCCCAAAGAGCCATAAGGGTTTTGGATAGGCATGTTGTTGCCCATATATGCTATGTATTACAAGAGCTCGCGCGCACGGATATTTATCTTGAACGGACGCTCATTCCCTTATTAATGGTCATAAAGAGATAAACATGGTATCAAATTGTTCGGAAAAACATGAGGAATACTGTGTCAAAAAAAATCTAGGAGGAATTATTTTGCGTTCGGCCGTGACAAACGAAAACGTGCGCGCATTTGCGTGTGCGCGTTTCTTTATTTTCTTTATGAAATGCTATTGTTAATAATGGCGTACGCGCGCGTTTTTTGACCTGAAATTGACTGGACTGATATTGACCTAGATCATAATAAATATGAATGAGAAATACCTTTTGGTTATGAAGATATGATCATGAGTTTATTTTCAGAAAATTTCACAAAATGGCGCCTAGATGACGTCATCAGTGAAGGTCAAGGTTGAAAACATTACTGTGTTTTGTCCATATGCCTATACATATGTGTGTTAAATTTCAAAGCATTTGATTGAATAATTTCAAAGTTATCTTGCTAACAAAAAGTGGGTCGAAATAAGAAAAATAAATAATAAACGACATATAATACTTGTTTGGAACAAGTATAGGTGGGCTGGTCAACTAAAATTTGAGACAAAATAGAGCAAAAATAAGCGACATACTGCTTACAAATTCTTAAAAAACAATATCATGTAGATTCATAACGTGAACTAAATTCAACTTCTATAGGCATAACACGCAAATTATGAAGTTTTTGACATGAGGCCTTTAATCAAAATTTTCACTATGATGACGTCATCAAAATGAAAAGAGGTTATTACTGCGCTTGTAGAGAATTGTCTTAGCTACAACATATCGAAATTTTAAAGAAAATTGATCAATATTTACAGAGATACAATAAATTTTACATAAATATGCTGACGTCATAATATGCAAATTCGTATTTTGAGTTCCAAGGCCATTGTGATGATGTCACGATACACTTAATGGCCAAATGAGACATGGAATCATATTTCCGACTCATACTCTATCTTAATATGAAAACAAATTGAGGATCCCGGTGCATTCCAAAGAGCTATAACGGATTTTGTATAGGCATGTTTTTGCCCATATATGCTATGTATTACAAGAGCTCACGCGCACTGACATTTATCTTGAATTTACGCTCATCTTGTTAATAATGGTCATAAAGAGATAAACATGGTATCAAATTCCTTGAAAAAATATGAGAAATATCATGAAAGAAAAAAAAATGGCGATTCTATGTTTTGTAGTGGTGTTACGCGCGAAAACGCGCGCGCATGCTCGTACGCGCGATTTTTTATAAAATGCTTAATATGACCTGAAACGTATGCAAAATAAATTTAAGACGATTTTGAGCATTTAAAAATTTTGCGCGCGCACTGACGCGCGGACGTACGCGCACGCGCGCGTTTTTTGACCTGAAATTAACCGGACTGATATTAACCTTAATCATGATAAATATGAATGAAATATACCTTTTGGTTATGAAGATATGATCATGAGATGATTTTCAGAAAATTTCACAAAATGGCGCCTAGATGACGTCATCAGTCAAGGTCAAGGTTGAAAACCTTACCGTGTCTTGTCCATATGCCTATACATATGTGTGTCAAATATCAAAGCATTTGATTGAACCATTTCAAAGTTATCTTGCTAACAAAAAAGTGGCAAGAATTAAGAAAAACTAGACATATAATACTTGTTTGGAACAAGTATAGGTGGGCTGGTCAACTAACATTTGAGACAAAATAGAGCAAAAATAAGCGACATACTGCTTACAAATTCTTAAAAGACAATATCATGTAGATTCATAACGTGAACTAAATTCACCTTCTATAGGCATAACACGCAAATTATGAAGTTTTTGACATGAGGCCTTTAATCAAAATTTTCACTATGATGACGTCATCAAAATGAAAAATGATTATTACTGCGCTTGTAGAGAATTGTCTTAGCTACAACATATCGAAATTTTGAAGAAAATTGATCAATATTTACAGAGATACAAGCAATTTTACATAAATATGCTGACGTCATAATATGCAAATTCGTATTTTGAGTTCCAAGGCCATTGTGATGATGTCACGATACACTTAATGGCCAAACTAGACATGGAATCATATTTCCGACTCATACTCTATCTTAATATGAAAAAAATTGAGGATCCCGGTGCATTCCAAAGAGCTATAACGGATTTTGTATAGGCATGTTTTTGCCCATATATGCTATGTATTAAAAGACCTCGCGCGCACTGACATTTATCTTGAATTTACGCTCATCTTGTTAATAATGGTCATAAAGAGATAAACATGGAATCAAATTCCTTGAAAAAATATGAGAAATATCATGAAAGAAAAAAAAATGGCGATTCTATGTTTTTTAATGGTGTCACGCGCGAAAACGCGCGCGCATGCTCGTACGCGCGATTTTTTATAAAATGCTTAATATGACCTGAAACGTATGCAAAATAAATTTGAGACGATTTTGAGCATTTAAAAATTTTGCGCGCGCACTGACGCGCGGACGTACGCGCACGCGCGCGTTTTTTCACCTGAAATTAACCGGACTGATATTAACCTTAATCATGATAAATATGAATGAAAAATACCTTTTGGTTATGAAGATATGATCATGAGATGATTTTCAGAAAATTTCACAAAATGGCGCCTAGATGACGTCATCAGTCAAGGTCAAGGTTGAAAACCTTACCGTGTCTTGTCCATATGCCTATACATATGTGTGTAAAATATCAAAGCATTTGATTGAACTATTTCAAAGTTATCTTGCTAACAAAAAAGTGGCAAGAATTAAGAAAAATAAATAAATAACTAGACATAATACTTGTTTGGAACAAGTATAGGTGGGCTGGTCAACTTAAATTTGAAAAAAAAATAGAGCAAAATTAAGCGAGATACTGCTTGAAAATTCTTAAAAAACACTATCATGTAGATTCATTACGTGAACGAAATTCACCTTCTATAGTCATAACACGCAAATTATGAAATTTTTGACATGAGGCCTTCAATCAAAATTTTCACTCTGATGACGTCATCAAAATGAAAAAAGGTTATTATTGAACTTGTAGAGAATTATCTTAGCTACAACATATTGAAATTTTGAAGAAAATCAATCAATATATACAGAGATACAATCAATTTTCCATAAATATGCTGACGTCATAATATGCAAATTCGTAATTTGAGTTCCAAGGCCATTAAGATGATGTCACGATACACTTCATGGCCAAATGAGACATGAAATCATATTTCTGACATATACTCTTTTCAAATATTAAAACAGAATTGGGGTCTAGGTGCATCCCAAAGAGCTATAATGGATTGTGTATAGTTATTTTTTTGCCCATGTATGTTATGTATTACAAGAGCTCGCGCGCACAGGCATTTATCTTTAATTTACGCTCATCTTGTTAATAATGGTCATAAAGAGATAAACATGGTATCAAATTCCTTGAAAAAATATGAGAAATATCATGAAAGAAAAAAAAATGGCGATTCTATGTTTTGTAGTGGTGTTACGCGCGAAAACGCGCGCGCATGCTCGTACGCGCGATTTTTTATAAAATGCTTAATATGACCTGAAACGTATGCAAAATAAATTTGAGACGATTTTGAGCATTTAAAAATTTTGCGCGCGCACTGACGCGCGGACGTACGCGCACGCGCGCGTTTTTTGACCTGAAATTCACCGGACTGATATTAACCTTAATCATGATAAATATGAATGAAAAATACCTTTTGGTTATGAAGATATGATCATGAGATGATTTTCAGAAAATTTCACAAAATGGCGCCTAGATGACGTCATCAGTCAAGGTCAAGGTTGAAAACCTTACCGTGTCTTGTCCATATGCCTATACATATGTGTGTCAAATATCAAAGCATTTGATTGAACCATTTCAAAGTTATCGTGCTAACAAAAAAGTGGCAAGAATTAAGAAAAATAAATAAATAATAAATAATAAATAAATAAATAAAGGCAATTTTAACAAAAATATAAGGTGGTCTGTATTAGATACAGCCCACCTGATAAATAATAAATAAATAAATAAAGGCAATTTTAACAAAAATATAAGGTGGTCTGTATTAGATACAGCCCACCTGACTAGACATATAATACTTGTTTGGAACAAGTATAGGTGGGCTGGTCAACTAACATTTGAGACAAAATAGAGCAAAAATAAGCGACATACTGCATACAAATTCTTAAAAGACAATATCATGTAGATTCATAACGTGAACTAAATTCACCTTCTATAGGCATAACACGCAAATTATGAAGTTTTTGACATGAGGCCTTTAATCAAAATTTTCACTATGATGACGTCATCAAAATGAAAAATGGTTATTACTGCGCTTGTAGAAAATTGTCTTAGCTACAACATATCGAAATTTTGAAGAAAATTGATCAATATTTACAGAGATACAATCAATTTTACATAAATATGCTGACGTCATAATATGCAAATTCGTATTTTGAGTTCCAAGGCCATTGTGATGATGTCACGATACACTTAATGGCCAAATGAGACATGGAATCATATTTCCGACTCATACTCTATCTTAATATGAAAACAAATTGAGGATCCCGGTGCATTCCAAAGAGCTATAACGGATTTTGTATAGGCATGTTTTTGCCCATATATGCTATGTATTAAAAGACCTCGCGCGCACTGACATTTATCTTGAATTTACGCTCATCTTGTTAATAATGGTCATAAAGAGATAAACATGGTATCAAATTCCTTGAAAAAAATAAGAGAAATATCATGAAAGAAAAAAAAATGGCGATTCTATGTTTGTTAATGATGTTACGCGCGAAAACGCGCGCGCATGCTCGTACGCGCGATTTTTTATAAAATGCTTAAAATGACCTGAAACGTATGCAAAATAAATTTGAGACGATTTTGAGCATTTAAAAACTTTGCGCGCGCACTGACGCGCGGACGTACGCGCATGCGCGCGTTTTTTGACCTGAAATTAACCGGACTGATATTGACCTTGATCATGATAAATATGAATGAGAAATACCATTTGGTTATGAAGATATGATCATGAGATGATTTTCAGAAAATTTCACAAAATGGCGCCTAGATGACGTCATCAGTCAAGGTCAAGGTTGAAAACCTTACCGTTTCTTATCCATATGCCTATACATATGTGTGCCAAATATCAAAGCATTTGATTGAACCATTTCAAAGTTATCTTGCTAACAAAAAAGTGGGTCAAAATAAGAAAAATAAATAAATAATAATAATAAATAAATAAAGGCAATTTTAACAAAAATATAAGGTGGTCTGTATTAGATACAGCCCACCTGACTAGACATATAATACTTGTTTGGAACAAGTATAGGTGGGCTGGTCAACTAACATTTGAGACAAAATAGAGCAAAAATAAGCGACATACTGCTTACAAATTCTTAAAAAACAATATCATGTAGATTCATAACGTGAACTAAATTCACCTTCTATAGGCATAACACGCAAATTATGAAGTTTTTGACATGAGGCCTTTAATCAAAATTTTCACTATGATGACGTCATCAAAATGAAAAATGGTTATTACTGCGCTTGTAGAGAATTGTCTTAGCTACAACATATCGAAATTTTGAAGAAAATTGATCAATATTTACAGAGATACAATCAATTTTACATAAATATGTGACGTCATAATATGCAAATTCGTATTTTGAGTTCCAAGGCCATTGTGATGATGTCACGATACACTTAATGGCCAAATGAGACATGGAATCATATTTCCGACTCATACTCTATCTTAATATGAAAAAAATTGAGGATCCCGGTGCATTCCAAAGAGCTATAACGGATTTTGTATAGGCATGTTTTTGCCCATATATGCTATGTATTAAAAGACCTCGCGCGCACCGACATTTATCTTGAATTTACGCTCATCTTGTTAATAATGGTCATAAAGAGATAAACATGGAATCAAATTCCTTGAAAAAATATGAGAAATATCATGAAAGAAAAAAAAATGGCGATTCTATGTTTTTTAATGGTGTTACGCGCGAAAACGCGCGCGCATGCTCGTACGCGCGATTTTTTATAAAATGCTTAAAATGACCTGAAACGTATGCAAAATACATTTGAGACGATTTTGAGCATTTAAAAATTTTGCGCGCGTATTGACGCGCGGACGTACGCGCACGCGCGCGTTTTTTTACCTGAAATTGACTGGACTGATATTGACCTTGATCATAATAAATATGAATGAGAAATACCTTTTGGTTATGAAGATATGATCATGAGTTTATTTTCAGAAAATTTCACAAAATGGCGCCTAGATGACGTCATCATTCAAGGTCAAGGTTGAAAACCTTACTGTGTTTTTTCCATATGCCTATACATATGTGTGCCAAATTTCAAGGTATTTCATTCAACCATTTTCAAGTTATCTTGCTAACAAAAAAGTGGGTCGAAATAAAAAAAATAAATAAAGGCGATTTTAACAACATTATAAGGTGGTCTGTATGAGATACAGCCCACCTGACTAGACATATAATACTTGTTTGGAACAAGTATAGGTGGGCTGGTCAACTAACATTTGAGACAAAATAGAGCAAAAATAAGCGACATACTGCTTACAAATTCTTAAAAGACAATATCATGTAGATTCATAACGTGAACTAAATTCACCTTCTATAGGCATAACACGCAAATTATGAAGTTTTTGACATGAGGCCTTTAATCAAAATTTTCACTATGATGACGTCATCAAAATGAAAAATGGTTGTTACTGCGCTTGTAGAGAATTGTCTTAGCTACAACATATCGAAATTTTGAAGAAAATTGATCAATATTTACAGAGATACAATAAATTTTACATGAATATGCTGACGTCATAATATGCAAATTCGTATTTTGAGTTCCAAGGCCATTGTGATGATGTCACGATACACTTAATGGCCAAATGAGACATGGAATCATATTTCCGACTTATACTCTATCTTAATATGAAAAAAAAATGAGGATCCCGGTGCATTCCAAAGAGCTATAACGGATTTTGTATAGGCATGTTTTTGCCCATATATGCTATGTATTAAAAGACCTCGCGCGCACTGACACTTATCTTGAATTTACGCTCATCTTGTTAATAATGGTCATAAAGAGATAAACATGGAATCAAATTCCTTGAAAAAATATGAGAAATATCATGAAAGAAAAAAAAATGGCGATTCTATGTTTTTTAATGGTGTTACGCGCGAAAACGCGCGCACATGCTCGTACGCGCGATTTTTTATAAAATGCCTAAAATGACCTGAAACGTATGCAAAAAAAATTTGAGACGATTTTGAGCATTTAAAAATTTTGCGCGCTCATTGACGCGCGGACGTACGCGCACGTGCACGTTTTTTGACCTGAAGTTGACCGGACTGATATTGACCTTGATCATGATAAATATGAATGAGAAATAACTTACCGTTATGAAATTATGATCATAAGTAAATTTTCAGAAAATTTCACAAAATGGCGCCTAGATGACGTCATCAGTCAAGGTCAAGGTTGAAAACCTTACTTTGTTTTGTCCATATGGCTATACATATGTGTGCTAAATATCAAATCATTTGATTGAGCCATTTTCAAGTTATCTTGTTAACAAAAAAGTGGGTAGAATTAAGAAAAACTAGACATATAATACTTGTTTGGAACAAGTATAGGTGGGCTGGTCAACTAACATTTGAGACAAAATAGAGCAAAAATAAGCGACATACTGCTTACAAATTCTTAAAAGACAATTATCATGTAGATTCATAACGTGAACTAAATTCACCTTCTATAGGCATAACACGCAAATTATGAAGTTTTTGACATGAGGCCTTTAATCAAAATTTTCACTATGATGACGTCATCAAAATGAAAAATGGTTATTACTGCGCTTGTAGAAAATTGTCTTAGCTACAACATATCGAAATTTTGAAGAAAATTGATCAATATTTACAGAGATACAATCAATTTTACATAAATATGCTGACGTCATAATATGCAAATTCGTATTTTGAGTTCCAAGGCCATTGTGATGATGTCACGATACACTTAATGGCCAAATGAGACATGGAATCATATTTCCGACTCATACTCTATCTTAATATGAAAAAAAATTGAGGATCCCGGTGCATTCCAAAGAGCTATAACGGATTTTGTATAGGCATGTTTTTGCCCATATATGCTATGTATTAAAAGACCTCGCGCGCACTGACATTTATCTTGAATTTACGCTCATCTTGTTAATAATGGTCATAAAGAGATAAACATGTTATCAAATTCCTTGAAAAAATATGAGAAATATCATGAAAGAAAAAAAAATGGCGATTCTATGTTTTTTAATGGTGTTACGCGCGAAAACGCGCGCGCATGCTCGTACGCGCGATTTTTTATAAAATGCTTAAAATGACCTGAAACGTATGCAAAATAAATTTGAGACGATTTTGAGCATTCAAAATGTTTGCGCGCGCATTGACGCGCGGACGTACGCGCACGCGCACGTTTTTTGACCTGAAATTGACTGGACTGATATTGACCTTGATCATAATAAATATGAATGAGAAATACCTTTTGGTTATGTAGATATGATCATGAGTTTATTTTCAGAAAATTTCACAAAATGGCGCCTAGATGACGTCATCAGTCAAGGTCAAGGTTGAAAACCTTACTGTGTTATGTCCATATGCCTATACATATGTGTGCCAAATATCAAAGCATTTGATTGAACCATTACAAAGTTATCATGCTAACAAAAAAGTGGGTCGAAATAAGAAAAATAAATAATAAACTAGACATATAATACTTGTTTGGAACAAGTATAGGTGGGCTGGTCTAACATTTGAGACAAAATAGAGCAAAAATAAGCGACATACTGCTTACAAATTCTTAAAAGACAATATCATGTAGATTCATAACGTGAACTAAATTCACCTTCTATAGGCATAACACGCAAATTATGAAGTTTTTGACATGAGGCCTTTAATCCAAATTTTCACTATGATGACGTCATCAAAATGAAAAATGGTTATTACTGCGCTTGTAGAGAATTGTCTTAGCTACAACATATCGAAATTTTGAAGAAAATTGATCAATATTTACAGAGATACAATCAATTTTACATAAATATGCTGACGTCATAATATGCAAATTCGTATTTTGAGTTCCAAGGCCATTGTGATGATGTCACGATACACTTAATGGCCAAATGAGACATGGAATCATATTTCCGACTCATACTCTATCTTAATATGAAAAAAAATTGAGGATCCCGGTGCATTCCAAAGAGCTATAACGGATTTTGTATAGGCATGTTTTTGCCCATATATGCTATGTATTAAAAGACCTCGCGCGCACTGACATTTATCTTGAATTTACGCTCATCTTGTTAATAATGGTCATAAAGAGATAAACATGGAATCAAATTCCTTGAAAAAATATGAGAAATATCATGAAAGAAAAAAAAATGGCGATTCTATGTTGTGTAATGGTGTTACGCGCGAAAACGCGCGCGCATGCTCGTACGCGCGATTTTTTATAAAATGCTTAAAATGACCTGAAACATATGCAAAAAAAATTTGAGACGATTTTGAGCATTTAATTTTTTTGCGCGCGCACTGACGCGCGGACGTACGCGCACGCGCGCGTTTTTTGACATGAAATTGACCGGATGGATATTGACCTTGATCATGATAAATATGAATAAGAAATACCTTTTGGTTTTGAAGATATGATCATGAGATGATTTTCAGAAAATTTCACAAAATGGCGCCTAGATGACGTCATCAGTCAAGGTCAAGGTTGAAAACTTTACTGTGTTTTGTCCATATGCCTATACATATGTGTGCCAAATTTCAAGGCATTTGATTGAGCCATTTTCAAGTTATATTGTTAACAAAAAAGTGGTTAGAAATAAAATAAATAAATAATAAAAATAATAACTAGACCTATAATACTTGTTTGGAACAAGTATAGGTGGGCTGGTCAACTAACATTTGAGACAAAATAGAGCAAAAATAAGCGACATACTGCTTACAAATTCTTAAAAGACAATATCATGTAGATTCATAACGTGAACTAAATTCACCTTCTATAGGCATAACACGTAAATTATGAAGTTTTTGACATGAGGCCTTTAATCAAAATTTTCACTATGATGACGTCATCAAAATGAAAAATGGTTATTACTGCGCTTGTAGAGAATTGTCTTAGCTACAACATATCGAAATTTTAAAGAAAATTGATCAATATTTACAGAGATACAATCAATTTTACATAAATATGCTGACGTCATAATATGCAAATTCGTATTTTGAGTTCCAAGGCCATTGTGATGATGTCACGATACACTTAATGGCCAAATGAGACATGGAATCATATTTCCGACTCATACTCTATCTTAATATGAAAACAAATTGAGGATCCCGGTGCATTCCAAAGAGCTATAACGGATTTTGTATAGGCATGCTTTTGCCCATATATGCTATGTATTAAAAGAGCTCGCGCGCACTGACATTTATCTTGAATTTACGCTCATCTTGTTAATAATGGTCATAAAGAGATAAACATGGAATCAAATTCCTTGAAAAAATATGAGAAATATCATGAAAGAAAAAAAAATGGCGATTCTATGTTGTGTAATGGTGTTACGCGCGAAAACGCGCGCGCATGCTCGTACGCGCGATTTTTTATAAAATGCTTAAAATGACCTGAAACGTATGCAAAATAAATTTGAGACGATTTTGAGCATTTAATTTTTTGCGCGCGCACTGACGCGCGGACGTAAGCGCACGCGCGCGTTTTTTGACATGAAATTGACCGGATGGATATTGACCTTGATCATGATAAATATGAATAAGAAATACCTTTTGGTTTTGAAGATATGATCATGAGATGATTTTCAGAAAATTTCACAAAATGGCGCCTAGATGACGTCATCAGTCAAGGTCAAGGTTGAAAACTTTACTGTGTTTTGTCCATATGCCTATACATATGTGTGCTAAATTTCAAGGCATTTGATTGAGCCATTTTCAAGTTATTTTGTTAACAAAAAAGTGGTTAGAAATAAAATAAATAAATAATAAAAATAATAATAAAGGCAATTTTAACAAAATTATAAGGTGGTCTGTATAGATACAGCCCACCTGATAAAGGCAATTTTAACAAAATTAAAAGGTGGTCTGTATAGATACAGCCCACCTGATAAATAAATAATAAAGGCGATTTTAACAAAAATATAAGGTGGTCTGTATTAGATACAGCCCACCTGATAAATAAATAACTAGACATATAATACTTGTTTGGAACAAGTATAGGTGGGCTGGTCAACTAACATTTGAGACAAAATAGAGCAAAAATAAGCGACATACTGCTTACAAATTCTTAAAAGACAATATCATGTAGATTCATAACGTGAACTAAATTCACCTTCTATAGGCATAACACGCAAATTATGAAGTTTTTGACATGAGGCCTTTAATCAAAATTTTCACTATGATGTCGTCATCAAAATGAAAAATGGTTATTACTGCGCTTGTAGAGAATTGTCTTAGCTACAACATATCGAAATTTTGAAGAAAATTGATCAATATTTACAGAGATACAATCAATTTTACATAAATATGCTGACGTCATAATATGCAAATTCGTATTTTGAGTTCCAAGGCCATTGTGATGATGTCACGATACACTTAATGGCCAAATGAGACATGGAATCATATTTCCGACTCATACTCTATCTTAATATGAAAAAAATTGAGGATCCCGGTGCATTCCAAAGAGCTATAACGGATTTTGTATAGGCATGTTTTTGCCCATATATGCTATGTATTAAAAGACCTCGCGCGCACTGACATTTATCTTGAATTTACGCTCATCTTGTTAATAATGGTCATAAAGAGATAAACATGGAATCAAATTCCTTGAAAAAATATGAGAAATATCATGAAAGAAAAAAAAATTGCGATTCTATGTTTTTTAATGGTGTTACGCGCGAAAACGCGCGCGCATGCTCGTACGCGCGATTTTTTATAAAATGCCTAAAATGACCTGAAACGTATGCAAAAAAAATTTGAGACGATTTTGAGCATTTAAAAATTTTGCGCGCGCATTGACGCGCGGACGTACGCACACGTGCGCGTTTTTTGACCTGAAATTGACCGGACTGATATTGACCTTGATCATGATAAATATGAATGAGAAATAACTTACCGTTATGAAATTATGATCATAAGTAAATTTTCAGAAAATTTCACAAAATGGCGCCTAGATGACGTCATCAGTCAAGGTCAAGGTTAAAAACCTTACTTTGTTTTGTCCATATGGCTATACATATGTGTGATAAATATCAAATCATTTGATTGAGCCATTTTCAACTTATCTTGCTAACAAAAAAGTGGCAAGAATTAAGAAAAATAAATAATAACTAGACATATAATACTTGTTTGGAACAAGTATAGGTGGGCTGGTCAACTAAAACTTGAGACAAAATAGAGCAAAAATAAGCGACATACTGCTTACAAATTCTTAAAAAACAATATCATGTAGATTCATAACGTGAACTAAATTCACCTTCTATAGGCATAACACGCAAATTATGAAGTTTTTGACATGAGGCCTTTAATCAAAATTTTCACTATGATGACGTCATCAAAATGAAAAATGGTTATTACTGCGCTCGTAAAGAATTGTCTTAGCTACAACATATCGACATTTTGAAGAAAATTGATCAATATTTACAGAGATACAATCAATTTTACATAAATATGTGACGTCATAATATGCAAATTCGTATTTTGAGTTCCAAGGCCATTGTGATGATGTCACGATACACTTAATGGCCAAATGAGACATGAAATCATATTTCCGACTCATACTCTATCTAAATATGAAAAAAAAATTGAGGATCCCGGTGCATTCCAAAGAGCTATAACGGATTTTGTATAGGCATGTTTTTGCCCATATATGCTATGTATTGAAAGAGCTCGCGCGCACTGACATTTATCTTGAATTTACGCTCATCTTGTTCATAATGGTCATAAAGAGATAAACATGGTATCAAATTCCTTGAAAAAATATGAAAAATATCATGAAAGAAAAAAAAATGGCGATTCTATGTTTTGTAATGGTGTTACGCGCGAAAACGCGCGCGCATGCTCTTACGCGCGATTTTTTATAAAATGCTTAAAATGACCTGAAACGTATGCAAAATAAATTTGAGACGATTTTGAGCATTTAAAAATTTTGCGCGCGCATTGACGCGCGGACGTACGCGCACGCGCGCGTTTTTTGACCTGAAATTGACTGGACTGATATTGACCTTGATCATAATAAATATGAATGAGAAATACCTTTTGGTTATGAAGATACGATCAAGAGTTTATTTTCAGAAAATTTCACAAAATGGCGCCTAGATGACGTCATCAGTCAAGGTCAAGGTTGAAAACCTTACCGTGTCTTGTCCATATGCCTATACATATGTGTGCCAAATTTCAAGTGATTTGATTTAGACAATTTCAAGTTATCTTGCTAACAAAAAAGTGGCGAGAATTAAGAAAAATAAATAAATAATAAACTAGACATATAATACTTGTTTGGAACAAGTATAGGTGGGCTGGTCAACTAAAATTTGAGACAAAATAGAGCAAAAATAAGCGACATACTGCTTACAAATTCTTAAAAAACAATATCATGTAGATTCATAACGTGAACTAAATTCAACTTCTATAGGCATAACACGCAAATTATGAAGTTTTTTACATGAGGCCTTTAATCAAAATTTTCACTATGATGACGTCATCAAAATGAAAAGAGGTTATTACTGCGCTTGTAGAAAATTGTCTTAGCTACAACATATCGAAATTTTAAAGAAAATTGATCAATATTTACAGAGATACAATAAATTTTCCATAAATATGCTGACGTCATAATATGCAAATTCGTATTTTGAGTTCCAAGGCCATTGTGATGATGTCACGATACACTTAATGGCCAAATGAGACATGGAATCATATTTCCGACTCATACTCTATCTTAATATGAAAAAAAATTGAGGATCCCGGTGCATTCCAAAGAGCTATAACGGATTTTGTATAGGCATGTTTTTGCCCATATATGCTATGTATTAAAAGACCTTGCGCGCACTGACATTTATCTTGAATTTACGCTCATCTTGTTAATAATGGTCATAAAGAGATAAACATGGAATCAAATTCCTTGAAAAAATATGAGAAATATCATGAAAGAAAAAAAAATGGCGATTCTATGTTTTTTAATGGTGTTACGCGCGAAAACGCGCGCGCATGCTCGTACGCGCGATTTTTTATAAAATGCTTAAAATGACCTGAAACGTATGCAAAATAAATTTGAGACGATTTTGAGCATTTAAAATTTTTGCGCGCGCATTGACGCGCGGACGTACGCGCACGTGCGCGTTTTTGACCTGAAATTAACCGGACTGATATTAACCTTAATCATGATAAATATGAATGAGAAATACCTTTTGGTTATGAAGATATGATCATGAGTTGATTTTCAGAAAATTTCACAAAATGGCGCCTAGATGACGTCATCAGTCAAGGTCAAGGTTGAAAACCTTACCGTGTCTTGTCCATATGCCTATACATATGTGTGTCAAATATCAAAGCATTTGATTGAACCATTTCAAAGTTATCTTGCTAACAAAAAAGTGGCAAGAATTAAGAAAAATAAATAAATAATAAATAATAAATAAATAAATAAAGGCAATTTTAACAAAAATATAAGGTGGTCTGTATTAGATACAGCCCACCTGATAATAAATAAATAAAGGCAATTTTAACAAAAATATAAGGTGGTCTGTATTAGATACAGCCCACCTGACTAGACATATAATACTTGTTTGGAACAAGTATAGGTGGGCTGGTCAGCTAACATTTGAGACAAAACAGAGCAAAAATAAGCGACATACTGCTTACAAATTCTTAAAAGACAATATCATGTAGATTCATAACGTGAACTAAATTCACCTATAGGCAAAACACGCAAATAATGAAGTTTTTGACATGAGGCCTTTAATCAAAATTTTCACTATGATGACGTCATCAAAATGAAAAATGATTATTACTGCGCTTGTAGAAAATTGTCTTAGCTACAACATATCGAAATTTTGAAGAAAATTGATCAATATTTACAGAGATACAATCAATTTTACATAAATATGCTGACGTCATAATATGCAAATTCGTATTTTGAGTTCGAAGGCCATTGTGATGATGTCACGATACACTTAATGGCCAAATGAGACATGGAATCATATTTCCGACTCATACTCTATCTTAATATGAAAAAAATTGAGGATCCCGGTGCATTCCAAAGAGCTATAACGGATTTTGTATAGGCATGTTTTTGCCCATATATGCTATGTATTAAAAGACCTCGCGCGCACTGACATTTATCTTGAATTTACGCTCATCTTGTTAATAATGGTCATAAAGAGATAAACATGGAATCAAATTCCTTGAAAAAATATGAGAAATATCATGAAAGAAAAAAAAATGGCGATTCTATGTTTTTTAATGGTGTTACGCGCGAAAACGCGCGCGCATGCTCGTACGCGCGATTTTTTATAAAATGCTTAAAATGACCTGAAACGTATGCAAAATACATTTGAGACGATTTTGAGCATTTAAAAATTTTGCGCGCGTATTGACGCGCGGACGTACGCGCACGCGCGCGTTTTTTTACCTGAAATTGACTGGACTGATATTGACCTTGATCATAATAAATATGAATGAGAAATACCTTTTGGTTATGAAGATATGATCATGAGTTTATTTTCAGAAAATTTCACAAAATGGCGCCTAGATGACGTCATCATTCAAGGTCAAGGTTGAAAACCTTACTGTGTTTTTTCCATATGCCTATACATATGTGTGCCAAATTTCAAGGTATTTCATTCAACCATTTTCAAGTTATCTTGCTAACAAAAAAGTGGGTCGAAATAAAAAAAACTAGACATATAATACTTGTTTGGAACAAGTATAGGTGGGCTGGTCAACTAACATTTGAGACAAAATAGAGCAAATATAAGCGACATACTGCTTACAAATTCTTAAAAGACAATATCATGTAGATTCATAACGTGAACTAAATTCATCTTCTATAGGCATAACACACAAATTATGAAGTTTTTGACATGAGGCCTTTAATCAAAATTTTCACTATGATGACGTCATCAAAATGAAAAATGGTTACCACTGCGCTTGTAGAGAATTGTCTTAGCTACAACATATCCAAATTTTGAAGAAAATTGATCAATATTTACAGAGATGCATTCAATTTTACATAAATATGCTGACGTCATAATATGCAAATTCGTATTTTGAGTTCCAAGGCCATTGTGATGATGTCACGATACACTTAATGGCTAAATGAGACATGGAATCATATTTCCGACTCTTACCCTATCTAAATATGAAAAAAAATTGAGGATCCCGGTGCATTCCAAAGAGCTATAACAGATTTTGTATAGGCATGTTTTTGCCCATATATGCTATGTATTAAAAGAGCTCGCGCGCACTGACATTTATCTTGAATTTACGCTCATCTTGTTAATAATGGTCATAAAGAGATAAACATGGTATCAAATTCCTTGAAAAAATATGAGAAATATCATGAAAGAAAAAAAAATGGCGATTCTATGTTTTTTAATGGTGTTACGCGCGAAAACGCGCGCGCATGCTTGTACGCGCGATTTTTTATAAAATGCTTAAAATGACCTGAAACGTATGCAAAATAAATTTGAGACGATTTTGAGCATTTAATTTTTTTGCGCGCGCCCTGACGCGCGGACTTACGCGCACGCGCGCGTTTTTTGACATGAAATTGACCGGACTGATATTGACCTTGATCATGATAAATATGAATGAGAAATACCTTTTGGTTATGAAGATATGATCATGAGTTTATTTTCAGAAAATTTCACAAAATGGCGCCTAGATGACGTCATCAGTCAAGGTCAAGGTTGAAAACCTAACCTTGTTTTGACCATATGCCTATACATATGTGTGCCAAATTTCAAGATATTTGGTTGAACCATTTCAAAGTTATCTTGTTAACAAAAAAGTGGTTCAAAATAAGAAAAATAAATAAATAAATAATAAATAATAAAGGCGATTTTAACAAAAATATAAGGTGGTCTGTATTAGATACAGCCCACCTGACTAGACATAATACTTGTTTGGAACAAGTATAGGTGGGCTGGTCAACTAAAATTTGAGACAAAATAGAGCAAAAATAAGCGACATACTGCTTACAAATTCTTAAAAAACAATATCATGTAGATTCATAACGTAAACTAAATTCACCTTCTATAGGCATAACACGCAAATTATGAAGTTTTTGACATGAGGCCTTTAATCAAAATTTTCACTATGATGACGTCATCAAAATGAAAAATGGTTATTACTGCGCTTGTAGAAAATTGTCTTAGCTACAACATATCGAAATTTTGAAGAAAATTGATCAATATTTACAGAGATACAATCAATTTTACATAAATATGCTGACGTCATAATATGCAAATTCGTATTTTGAGTTCCAAGGCCATTGTGATGATGTCACGATACACTTAATGGCCAAATGAGACATGGAATCATATTTCCGACTCATACTCTATCTAAATATGAAAAAAAATTGAGGATCCCGGTGCATTCCAAAGAGCTATAACGGATTTTGTATAGGCATGTTTTTGCCCATATATGCTATGTATTAAAAGAGCTCGCGCGCACTGACATTTATCTTGAATTTAGGCTCATCTTGTTAATAATGGTCATAAAGAGATAAACATGGTATCAAATTCCTTGAAAAAATATGAGAAATATCATGAAAGAAAAAAAATGGCGATTCTATGTTTTGTAATGGTGTTACGCGCGAAAACGCGCGCGCATGCTCGTACGCGCGATTTTTTATAAAATGCTTAAAATGACCTGAAACGTATGCAAAATAAATTTTAAAAGATTTTGAGCATTTAAAATTTTTGCGCGCGTACTGACGCGCGGACGTACGCGCATGCGCGCGTTTTTTGTCCTGAAATTAACCGGACTGATATTGACCTTGATCATGATAAATATGAATTAGAAATAACTTTTGGTTATGAAGATATGATCATGAGTTGATTTTCAGAAAAATTCACAAAATGGCGCCTAGATGACGTCATCAGTCAAGGTCAAGATTGAAAATCTTACCTTGTTTTCTCCATATGTCTATACATATGTGTGCCAAATTTCAAGATATTTGATTGAACCATTTTAACGTTATATTGTTAACAAAAAAGTGGTTCAAAATAAGAAAAATAAATAAATAATAATAAATAATAATAATAAAGGCAATTTTAACAAAAATATAAGGTGGTCTGTATTAGATACAGCCCACCTGATAAATAATAATAAAGGCAATTTTAACAACATTATAAGGTGGTCTGTATTAGATACAGCCCACCTGATAATAAAGAATAATAAAGGCAATTTTAACAAAAATATAAGGTGGTCTGTATTAGATACAGCCCACCTGACTAGACATATAATACTTGTTTGGAACAAGTATAGGTGGGCTGGTCAACTAAAATACGAGACAAAATAGAGCAAAAATAAGTGACATACTGCTTACAAATTCTTAAAAAACAATATCATGTAGATTCATAACGTGAATTAAAATCACCTTCTATAGGCATAACATGCAAATTATGTCATTTTTGACATGAGGCCTTTAATCGAAATTTTCACTCTAATGACGTCATCAAAATGAAAAATGGTTATTAATGAACTTGTAGAGAATTATCATAGCTACAACATATCGAAATTTTGAAGAAAATTAATCACTATTTACAGAGATACAATCAATTTTACATAAATATGCTGACGTCATAATATGCAAATTCGTATTTTGAGTTCCAAGGCCATTGTGATGATGTCACGATACACTTAATGGCCAAATGAGACATAGAATCATATTTCCGACTCGTACTCTATCTAAATATGAAAAAAAATTGAGGATTCCGGTGCATTCCAAAGAGCTATAACGGATTTTGTATAGGCATGTTTTTGCCCATATATGCTATGTATTAAAAGAGCTCGCGCGCACTGACATTTATCTTGAATTTACGCTCATCTTGTTAATAATAGTCATAAAGAGATAAACATGGTATCAAATTCCTTGAAAAAATATGAGAAATATCATGAAAGAAAAAAAAATGGCGATTCTATGTTTTGTAATGGTGTTACGCGCGAAAACGCGCGCGCATGCTCGTACGCGCGATTTTTTATAAAATGCTTAAAATGACCTGAAACGTATGCAAAATAAATTTGAGACGATTTTGAGCATTTACAAATTTTGCGCGCGCACTGACGCGCGGACGTACGCGCACGCGCGCGTTTTTTGACCTGAGATTGACCGAACTGATATTGACCTTGATCATAATAAATATGAATGAGAAATACCTTTTGGTTATGAAGATATGATCATGAGTTCATTTTCAGAAAATTTCACAAAATGGCGCCTAGATGACGTCATCAGTCAAGTTCAAGGTTGAACACCTTACTGCGTTATGTCCATATGCCTATACATATGTGTACTAAATTTAAAAGCATTTGACTGAACCATTACAAAATTATCATGCTAACAAAAAAGTGGGTCAAAATAAGAAAAATAAATAATAAATAATAATAAATAATAATAAAGGCAATTTTAACAAAAATATAAGGTGGTCTGTATTAGATACAGCCCACCTGATAAATAAAGGCGATTTTAACAACATTATAAGGTGGTCTGTATGAGATACAGCCCACCTGACTAGACATATAATACTTGTTTGGAACAAGTATAGGTGGGCTGGTCAACTAACATTTGAGACAAAATAGAGCAAAAATAAGCGACATACTGCTTACAAATTCTTAAAAGACAATATCATGTAGATTCATAACGTGAACTAAATTCACCTTCTATAGGCATAACACGCAAATTATGAAGTTTTTGACATGAGGCCTTTAATCAAAATTTTCACTATGATGACGTCATCAAAATGAAAAATGGTTATTACTGCGCTTGTAGAGAATTGTCTTAGCTACAACATATCGAAATTTTGAAGAAAATTGATCAATATTTACAGAGATACAATAAATTTTACATGAATATGCTGACGTCATAATATGCAAATTCGTATTTTGAGTTCCAAGGCCATTGTGATGATGTCACGATACACTTAATGGCCAAATGAGACATGGAATCATATTTCCGACTTATACTCTATCTTAATATGAAAAAAAAATGAGGATCCCGGTGCATTCCAAAGAGCTATAACGGATTTTGTATAGGCATGTTTTTGCCCATATATGCTATGTATTAAAAGACCTCGCGCGCACTGACACTTATCTTGAATTTACGCTCATCTTGTTAATAATGGTCATAAAGAGATAAACATGGAATCAAATTCCTTGAAAAAATATGAGAAATATCATGAAAGAAAAAAAAATGGTTTTTGACATGAGGCCTTTAATCAAAATTTTCACTATGATGTCGTCATCAAAATGAAAAATGGTTATTACTGCGCTTGTAGAGAATTGTCTTAGCTACAACATATCGAAATTTTGAAGAAAATTGATCAATATTTACAGAGATACAATCAATTTTACATAAATATGCCGACGTCATAATATGCAAATTCGTATTTTGAGTTCCAAGGCCATTGTGATGATGTCACGATACACTTAATGGCCAAATGAGACATGGAATCATATTTCCGACTCATACTCTATCTTAATATGAAAAAAATTGAGGATCCCGGTGCATTCCAAAGAGCTATAACGGATTTTGTATAGGCATGTTTTTGCCCATATATGCTATGTATTAAAAGACCTCGCGCGCACTGACATTTATCTTGAATTTACGCTCATCTTGTTAATAATGGTCATAAAGAGATAAACATGGAATCAAATTCCTTGAAAAAATATGAGAAATATCATGAAAGAAAAAAAAATTGCGATTCTATGTTTTTTAATGGTGTTACGCGCGAAAACGCGCGCGCATGCTCGTACGCGCGATTTTTTATAAAATGCCTAAAATGACCTGAAACGTATGCAAAAAAAATTTGAGACGATTTTGAGCATTTAAAAATTTTGCGCGCGCATTGACGCGCGGACGTACGCACACGTGCGCGTTTTTTGACCTGAAATTGACCGGACTGATATTGACCTTGATCATGATAAATATGAATGAGAAATAACTTACCGTTATGAAATTATGATCATAAGTAAATTTTCAGAAAATTTCACAAAATGGCGCCTAGATGACGTCATCAGTCAAGGTCAAGGTTAAAAACCTTACTTTGTTTTGTCCATATGGCTATACATATGTGTGATAAATATCAAATCATTTGATTGAGCCATTTTCAAGTTATCCTGCTAACAAAAAAGTGGGTCGAAATAAGAAAAATATTCTAACGAAAACATAAGGTGTTCTGTATTATATACAGCCCACCTGATAATAAATAATAAAGGCAATTTTAACAAAATTATAAGGTGGTCTGTATTAGATACAGCCCACCCATCATAGGTAGCAGATAAAGGATGACTAACAGAGGAATGACAACAAACAGATAGGAGAGGATGATCAAGCATAATGATGTGCACCAATCTATAAATGTGAATTACTAAGTAGCCTGTTCACACTACAGCTCTACAGTAACAAAGCATTTGTAGCCTTAATTTTAAGCAGTTGAAGAAATTAATAAAAGTAGGCCTACTTGAAGAAATCGTTGAATTGTAAGATATTCAGTTTATTTTTATTAAGTAAGACAAAGTACTAGGTGTTAAAATAACACACATTTAACACCTTTGGAAAAAATAATACCCCAGGAACGTGAAAAACAAAACTTTTATTGTAATGCCTATAAACGGACATATTTAAAGTGGCACCACCCAAAAAATATAATTCTGAGATCCTCCTTTGTCTTTAATTTGCACCTGAAAATAAATTCTTTGTTCCTCGTCTATGTCATCGCGGCGAAAAATTTCAGACTTTTCTTCTTTTGAGGTGCACATGCAGCCTCAGACAAATGTGCCAAAGAAGTTTTGTCTTCTTGTGTTCCTGGAAACAAAGTTTTGGGCAATATTTTTCAAGTCTAGTTTATCTGTACGAGATTTATATATGAGTAATATTAAGCTTTGGTTGAGCTTTCTTTGGGTCATTGTACTTATCAGATAAGTTTTGATCCCTTTCAAGACAGAGAATGTTCTCTCGCAAGTTGCCCTGGTAACCGGGATGGTAAGGTAAATGAGAAGAAGAATGTGTACCTCTGAGAATGATCTCTTATAGATTGGACTGTTGTTGAAAATCTCACAGATTGTTTTAATGTATTTGATAGGTTTCCTCTCATCGTCATACACGTCTTGGAGGTTTGTTAGCTGCCGAGTTAATGCTACAAAGTCAATATCTCCGGCATACACTTCCCTCAACTCATCAGCACGAACAAAATATTGGGGAGGGGGGGGGGGGGGGCTCATGATAACCGAGCCCGGCCGAAATATTGGGGGGGGGGGCGGGGCTCAATGATATCTGAGCCCCCCAATATATATATATATATATTTTTTTTGGGGGGGGGGGCTGTGCCCCCCAAGCACCCCCCAGTTCCTAAGCCTATGTACAGATCAATGAAGTCTACTTTTTGAAACTTAAAGGCCCGAATTCACAAAGCAAGGTTTAGCTCAGACCAAGGTTTAAGTTTAAACCTCCTTTTGTTTCGCCAAACCTCCTTTTGTTATTTACAAACCAGGTTTATAAATAACAAAAGGAGGTTTGGCGAAACAAAAGGAGGTTTAAACTTAAACCTTGGTCTGAGCTAAACCTTGCTTTGTGAATTCGGGCCAAAGGGATTGGGTGACTTTGTCTCGGGTTCTGAAACAAAATCCTGGAATGATAGTTAGGGCTAGTTCTGATCGGAAAACGACCCAAATATCGGAGTATGGCTAGCTGCCCCAGGGCCTTGTCCTATATACGGATCAGGGAAAAAAATACTTATAAAAATTTCGGGGGCTTCTTTTATGACTTTCGGGGGCTCTTTTTGGCATTTCGGGGGCTGATTCACCCCGAGCCCCCGTGTATTTCCCCCCTGATATGGATAAGTGAGCGCTTTGATTGGTCCACTTCTAACTTTAGCCCTTCTTTCTTTCCTTTTTCCTTTCCTTTCTTTTTCTTTTTTTTTTCAAAGAGGGGGGGGGGGGCGGGTCCGTCGCCCCCCGTATGTCCGCGCCTGAGTGACACCCACATAAACTAACCTTATTTATTACCGAACAAAAATAAAGAAAGAGCCCCTCGACACCATAGGTCTAAGTAATCAGCCAGTTGCTACCCCCCCCCCCCCCCCCACCAAAATAAACTTTAAAAGTGAATTTTTTGTTCTAATTTGATACCAGTGATTTACAGATGCTGCTGAAACGGCCTAATTTTCCGGGATTTGTCCACACTTTTTAGTAAATTATACCTTTTATGCGTTTGTGGGAGAGTGACAAATATCAAAATTTACAGTCAGGCAAGAAATGTGCTTATTTACTATTTAGACGCCTACTACGGCGGGCTTGGGGGCTCAAGCCCCCCCCCCCCCCCACACACTTTTGAAAAAGTATATTAAAGAGAATTAAATAGAAAGAAATAGAAAAGAAAGTATGCTCATGTGACCGTAATTAAATGCCCATACCCCTGAGCTTCCGGGGGCTCTGCCCCCTGGACCCCACCTTGGGACCTAAGGCTGGCCCCTGGATGCTAATCTGATCTTAATTTTAATGCCTAAAACCCCTGCGCTTCCGGGGACTCCGCCCCTTGGACCATACGCCAATTAGTGACCTGCCAGTGTCATGAATAAGGTATTAAAATATGCTCATCTGACCGTAATTAAATGCCCCTACCCCCTGAGCATCCGCCAATTTGTGCTACGCTCTACCTTATCTTAAATACTCTAGCCTCCCCCACTCACTTTCAACCCCATTTTTAATCACTTTTATTTCCCATTTAACTCCTTCATTAAACCTCGAACTACTCGAAACGCCCCCTAAATACTTGGAGCGGGGCCTGTATCACGGGTATATACTAGTAGTGAGTTGGTTGATGTACGAAGCCACGTACAACAGTATAATCGATTACAACAGTTGTGGGGCCGATATCACGAGTATGCCTTCTTAAAATAAAGGTTTTAAAGAAAATCTTCACTTCTACTTTCAAAAGGACTGGCCCATTTGCTTTAAAAAAATTGTAGAGTTATTATTATGTAATTTCTAGAAAAAATGTCAACCACATGATTTACAATGAGTCTAAATACATTGATTTGCCGAGTTGCTTCCTTTTATCAAATATACACGTAAAACAATGGGGGGACAAAATGTGCGAATAGCAAACCGCACGGATCGTCCCTTGGACGATCCGTGCGAGTCACGGACGATCCGTGCGAGCAGAAAACCCGCATATTATGTCCGACGGACAAACGAAACTGGTAGGACAAACGGCGCGGTCACACCGGCCCCGTGCTTATAGGCTTAAATTTGTAGACAAATGGGTGGTATTCTACTATTTTATAGTTAGTTCCTCTAAACTAAAGTTAGCCCGAGCTTAGTTAATCAGCACTTAGTCAGGACCTCCATACTAAGTGTAGATTATCTCTTGTTGGTATTCTGATAGCAAGGTCTAGCTAACCCTCAGACTAAGTCTAGACTAAATCTTAATCCGAGCTTAATGTTCAACCACAGATCATTCACCATGGAGACGGTAGTCTGCTTCTACTGCGCATGCTCAGTTGATCTATAGCGTATCGTTGTATCGTCTGCTCTCATCTCCCAAGATGGCTTCACATACTTCCAAACCAAGAGGTCCAAGGTCCGCCAATTGGACATCGGACGAAAAGAATTGTCTCCTTCAACTAGTTTCGGAGCGAGTGCATGTCGTGGAATCCAAGAGAAACGACTTCGAAACTGTGTCGAGCAAATCAAGTGCCTGGGATGACATTTCCAAAAAATTTCATGCCCGATACGGTCGACAAGGGGGAGCAAAATCCTGTTTGGAACAGTGGAAGAGGATGAAGCAAACTGCCAAGACGGAGTGGAGCCAATATAGACAGGCTGTAATGAAAACAGGAGGAGGTCAAGTGGAGGCAAAAATCTCACAGTTGACCTCCGTCCTGCGGGACATCATCCCAAATGAATTCAAGCAAATACACAATCCCTATGACGATGATGCGTCAGTGACGAAACACAATGATGAGGCAGTGTCTGCCCTAGAGTATCTTGGAGGAGCCCCGAAACAGGCGAAAGTGATACATCTATCTCAGGAGTTCGAAATCACCTAGTAAGTTATTATTTTTGACTTATTTATTATGTTATTTATTGATACAATTATCGACCAGCAGCACAAAGCTGAAAGGGTCATATTACGAACAGTAGTGCAGTACAGTCATTACAAAGCGTAGCATTAGTAAATAAATCAATAGCATAATGACAATTCAAAGAATTATATTGTGTTTGTTTATAATTAGTCTATACCGTGTGTCTCAAAAAAAACGTAACACTTTTGAAATGGTTGCCAAATTGAGCATATATAATTTTATGAAAAAATGTCTATATGTATGGAAAGCTAAAGGACCAACCTTTCATATGATATGAAAAAATTAAAAAAAAATCATGCTTCGATGGACAGTGTTCACTTAAGTTAGAGGTATGAAAATGGGCCTGCGCAGGATTTTTCCTTCCAATTTTGGACAGGTAAATTACTTGTAACTTACAAAATAAGGTCGATATGAGATATTCATGATCGATGGATCAAAAGGATATTTTGAATCAAAAGGATATTTTGAATACCTCGAATTCTGGTATTTTCAATGCATAATGAATGATGTACTTAGCTATTACATGTTTGGGTCATTCATAAAACCTGAATAAAATGTGATTGATGATCCACCAAACTTACGGAAGAAAACTGATAAAGAAAAGGCAAGGGGTAGGTGATGGGATGGGAAAAGGTTGTGGGGGGGAGGAGAGTGGGTTGCATAATGTCAATTATGATTTTGAATACGGTATTTCAATTTAACATTTTCCCATTCTTCCTTCATCCTGTTCACATCTACCAGATCAATGATACAATAAGATGGGAGTGGAAGTTGGTGTGTGTGTGTGTGTGTGTGGCAGGGGTGGTGTTTGGGGATTGATAAATGACAGAGAGAAAGGACTGGTATTCAAAACATCCTTTTAACTCTTAATCCATCGATCATGAATATCTCATATCAAACTTATTTTGTATGCTAAAAGTAACTTACCTGTCCAAAATTGGAAGGAAAAATCCTGCGCAGGCCCATTTTCATACCTCTAACTTAAGTGAACACTGTTCATCGAAGCATGATTTTTTTTTCAATTTTTTCATATCATATGAAAGGTTGGTCCTTTAGCTTTCCATACATATCAACATTTTTTCATAAAATTATATATGCTCAATTTGGCAACCATTTCAAAAGTGTTACGTTTTTTTTGAGACACACGGTATAGATCTATACATTAAATGAAAGGATGTACTTGCAGAAACTGATGAAAGGGAGAGAGTGATAGAGCGAAAGGGATAGGAAGAGAGAGGATGAGAGAAAAGGGGAGGTATAACGAGAGAAAGGGAGAGAGAGAGAAAGCAGGTAATGAAATGAAAGTAAATAAATAATCACATTCCTAAATAAACGAAACTACACATTGCCTGAAAAAACTGCCTTTGAACGAGACATCACTAATAAAAGACCTAGGTAATTAAATTAGCCATGCAATTAGTCAAGCTAGGTTTTTTTTAATGTACATTACTTTTTCATATCACGGTTTAAATCTGGTTGACGGATACAAAATAAAAACAATCTGAATCGATTCGCAACTCAAACATCAGCGCGTTTATATACTGCAGACGATATAGACTAGACGGACCGCCGTGTGTGTGGCCGCCCGCGCTACGGCGTGCCATATAGCGCGAGCGGCCACACACACATTTTGTGATTGCCGTGCAGGTGCTGCACGTACGTACGTACGTGCATGCTGAAAAGTTTAGTCCTAGATCTAATTCCAGTAGGACCAAGTCCATGTTCAATGCTTATGTAGACTTAACAGTTAGACCTCGGGCTCGAGATATAGGCTAGCTAAGCATGGACCTGGACTCAGCTTTATTTATTTCATTTATCCATTTTCAAAGCCTATACGGCCTTAACAGTTGGACCCAGGGCTCGAGATAGGCTAGCTCAGCGCGCATGGACCTGGTCTCAGCTTCTTTTTTTTTTATAAGTCATTTAATTTTTTTACGCCAATGCCCAATTGAAAAAAAAAGTTTAGAATTGCACAACTGCGTTATGTGTCCGCTTTGATCGATCACAGATTTTTTTTGTATTAACTGTTTTTCTTATTTATCTTTTTTTGTTGTTATGGTAATGGGGGTTTCTTTTTTGTTAATTCTGGCAATCTTTCTACATTATTTACTAGAAACATATTTCTTGAATATAACCCTTATTATTATATAAGGAAGCATATTCTCATTTGTAATTTGATATGAATTATATGCCCAAAATACACATTACTCATCTGGCCTTACAGAAATGATAGTAAACATTTTGAAGAAAAAAACAAATTATGAATTTGCCATGAACTAGATATTTTTTTTTTTTTTTAATTATTTTTTAAATATTTTATTTTATTTGATTTGATTTTTTTTTTTTTTTTTTTTTTTTTTTTTGGGGGGGGGGGCTATATACATGTGTGTGTGTGTGTGTGGGGGGGTGATACATATTTGTATTGGGGGTTGCAGTAAGAATGGATACACATAGTTTCTACTTATACTGTTGTATGTTTATATTCTTATAACTAGTTCTGACGACAACCCTGAGTTCATCGGACGTCAAGAGACTAAAGAACAACACACTGTCACTCCCTCTCTCCCAAGTCATCATCTTAATGAGACCACTACCATCTGCAACTCTGCATCAACATCAACAAGCAACCAAGCACTTCCTTCCCCATGGTGAGGACTAGTACCATTCATAGTTAATAATATTGGCAATTATAGTACAAAAATCAGGAATCTCTTGATAGCAAATTTATTGATAAGGAAATCAAATCGCATTTTATTCTTCAAGAAACATTGTAATTGAATTAAGCAATAACTCAATTACTAAATTATCAATAATAAGTAAATTCATAATTAAAAAAATACGATAAATTTTTCACTTTCTCAGGACAAAATCTAAGAGACAGAGAAGTGAGAGAACACCATCTCCTTCCCCCCATCCTAAGTCATCCTTGGAAGAAGTGATGAAAGACCTTGCGCTGCAGGAGCACAACACCAAAATCCAACACATGGAGAAAGAACATGCTCTCAGAGTAGAAATCCTCGAACTCAAGAAGAAAGTATTCTTAAAGAAAATGGACCAACTGAACAGCCAACTTGAAATATAGTTGTGTTTGGTTTGTTTGGCAACTGCATCATTTGATCTTTCATATAGACATTAAAGGGGGAATAATTTGAGTTCTTGAAGTGTACTTTGTGCATCTGTGAATTATTTGTTACATTAAAATTCCTTGCTGGATGTCTGGCACTTTGAATGTAAGATTAAACATCTTATCAAATATTACAAATGAATACTGTGCAATTCTGTATAAAAGGATCTCGACTTGAACAATATTTCGAGGGCATGTGATAATACAGTGGGTTCACAATTGACATCTCCACAACCACCAAGCCGCGACAGGACAAATTTTCAGCTCTTTGGCTGACAACTCCCAACCGATGCAGCGCAGCAAAATACCAGCAACCAAATGAAATTACCATAAGTCATAAGTAGGTAAGTCATCAGTCAGTTAGACTGATGTTTTTAGAAAAAGCACAAAAATTTGACCTCAGATATGCTTTCCTAACATTCTCCATCAAGAATGTTCAAATAAATCTGATATGCCACAGCTTTTATTTTTTGTCAATATTTCAAATAATTCATTACCGGTAATAGTAATAAACATCACTAAACACTAGTGATAATAGGCGGCGCTGTGATTTGTGATTCCACCGTATCAGACACAATTGAGCATTTTTGAGCTGTTCTTCATTGTATGAGCACTTAT
Source organism: Strongylocentrotus droebachiensis (assembly GCA_035222895.1). Taxonomy (NCBI): domain Eukaryota; kingdom Metazoa; phylum Echinodermata; class Echinoidea; order Camarodonta; family Strongylocentrotidae; genus Strongylocentrotus; species Strongylocentrotus droebachiensis. The sequence continues at coordinate 13,984 of JAVYIG010008642.1, read as the reverse complement.
ATATTTTAGATATATTTTAGATATATATTTTTTCTAAAATGATGAAGTTTAAATACATGATGGTGGATAATTTCATTTATGATTTACCAATCGTTTTTAAAGATAAAGACCAGTTATGGTCACGCGATTGCATTGTGAAAGAAACGTTGTGGAATCGATCAGAAAATGTTGATCTCCTAGCATAAAAGTATTGGTGTGTACTGCAAGGTTCTGGAATCATCAAAATGATAAGAAATTTGGCCCAGTCTTAGGTAAGTTACAAGCACTGTACACAGAAAGATGTATATGGGACGACACATGCGTTTATCTCTCACACACCAATAGATTAACCAAACTAATTTACCAAATATATCAATAAGTAGGCGGTTTCCCGGCAAAATTTGTATCATCATGTATTAGTCAAAACATATTCTTTCACATGATTGGTAATAAGAGCTTCCATTTCATTTTTTGAAATTGGGACATTTCCAATACTGGTCTTTACCTTTAATGCAAACAGTAGTTTTGGTACAGTTTTCTTTTTTTTCTTTTTTTGAATGATCAGAATTACAATGGAAGTTGGTTACAATTTCTAACAGAACATTTTTGAAAATTTCATTTGTGTTTCAACACCTTTAGACATTCTTGAAGTTGTTCATACCCAAAGTTAAATCTTAAGAGCAGCTTCATGGAAAATCCCTCATATTTAGAGGAACTATACAATAGTAGAATACCACCCCATATGTTTTAATCGATGAAAGCGAATAAAGGGATGGTGAACGTATTGCAGAGTGAATTGAGCTTCTGAAACAGTACATAGTGGGTACTGTCATCAGATGAGTTTTCTCTCAATCATGCAAAATGCTCTCTTATCAGATTTTGCCTTCTCAGTTGACCTTCTAAGTTATTAGCACCAGGGGGAGGCAAATGGTCACCAGGAATTTCAGGCAGCACTTCTCCATCCACTTCTGGGTCACCGTGCTGTATAGAAATATTCCACAGTACTGCAACTGCAACAATTACTGTAAGTGTTGTTTGCAACTTCAAACGTAAACCATTCAGGCAGGGAAACCTTCGCTTCATTCTGCCAAATGTTCTTTCAATCACGTTGCGACCTCTTTTATGTGCTCTGTTATAACGCTCTTCTGATGCCGTTCCGGGATGTAGAAGAGGTGTCATGAGGAATGGCTGAGAGGCATATCTATAAAGAAATGAAAAAGTACATCCATGATAAAACTCTATAATCTATTTATCATGGATTTATAGGATATGTACTTGCATCCTCTGTATGCTTTTCATATGCCATTTATTCTAAGGTTATCCATTTGAATAATAAAGCAGAGATCAATAAAGTTCATAATAAAACACTATAATACAGGAGAAAAAATAATGAAAGTTCCAGATGTTCAAACATTAAACAAAAAATATTTTATGAGGGGGGGGGGGTTATAAAATTACAAGGCAATACAGATTAACACCCCTATGATGTTATTTATTTTTTGTGGATGAACTCACAATGGAAATGAGTAAAAACCATCTATCTATTGACAGAGAAGTTTCATCAACTAACATGAAAACAAGAATTTTGGAACAATGATTACATGTCCAGGTGGTCATTTTGAAACCCAACCCAGTTGGATGCAGAGGAGTTAGCTACGGGTATTCAAAATTTGATTTCTAATGGTATGGGATTAAAGAGTAAAGTGAATTAAGTGTTCCCATAACCTTAGGATTTCTCACAACAATGAATGAATACCCCTTTTTAAATTCAATTTTTGAGGACTAAGGAAAAAATACGTACCCACTATCACCGAGGAGCCACCTGGTCTCATGACTTTCTTGTTCAAGCCTTTGTTTCAGCGCTGATTCTCTGAATATCCTGGAATCATGCGTTCCACCTGGCCAGCGAGCAACGATGTTCGTCAAAGTGCCGTCAAATGAACAGACTGCCTGCATTTCAGTAAACACAACCAAAAAAGAGAATGAAATATCACACTTGAAAGTCTTGAATACTGAGTGGTGGATATTCAATATTGAAAAAAAATGAGTGATTTCATTTCCAGGAAAGCCAATAACTGGAAATAGCTTACATTTTATTAAACAGCAGTAGACCTGTATCATTTATTTGTTTACCTGAACATTAATCGATGACCTGCTCTTGCGATTTATGAATGTTTGACCAAACTCTCCACCAGGATTTTGAATGGGAACATATGTGTGCAATCAATTGCCCCGATGACTCCAGGGAAGTTTGAGTAGTCGTAGAATGCCTGTTGAATGCCATGAAGTTGGTCCGGGAAATGAATGTATCTCCTACGCCAGGCTGCTAGCTGAGAAGAGACATCTGCTATGAGTTTTGACAATGTAGGTTGTGATAGACCTATTTCATCACCATGCAGGAGCTGGAAAGATCCTGGGAAAAACATGAACAACTAGATGGAATTCGACTGCGCGCAGTCGAAAATGATGCCTCCGTTATAGAGCAATTTTACAAACCAAAACAGAAAAAAAAAATTGAATTCACGTTCAATGGTAATCCATTGACAGGTTCTCAGAATATTGTGATTACAAGCAATTTCTCATATACATATATGACCCTTTGATCTTTGACCTCATGACCATAAAATCTACTCAGTTCATTGGCTCTGCAAGATGTTCTGAGTTAAATAGTAATCCATCTGTCAGTTCTAATGAGAATGCGTTCACAAGCTATTTTTGCATACAAAATGGGCCCATGACCTTTGACCTTTGACCTTATGAACCAAGAATCTACTCAGTTCATTGGCTCTGCAAGTAACAAACATGACCTAATTTTGGCATGAATCCATCAATCGGTTCTTGAGATAACGCGATCACAAGCTGTTTTTGCATTCATAATGTGCGCTGTGGCCTTTGACCTACGTGCTCCAAAATCTAATCAGATTGTCTTCCTATGGTGATACACACTATCATTAAGTTTGAAGTTTAAATCTCCAGTGGTTCTTGAGATATTATGATAACAATCTCAATGTATGGAATTTCATAAGTTGACCTCTGTGACCCTTGACCTTTGACCTACGTGCTCCAAAATCTAATCAGATCGTCTTCCTATGGTGATACACACTATCACTAAGTTTGAAGTTTAAATCTCCAGTGGTTCTTGAGATATCATGATAACAATCTCAATGTATGGAATTTCATAAGTTGACCTCTGTGACCCTTGACCTTTGACATACGTGCTCCAAAATCTAATCAGATTGTTTTCCTATAGTGATACACACTATCACTAAGTTTGAAGTTTAAATCTCCAGTGGTTCTTGAGATATCATGATAACAATCTCAATGTATGGAATTTCATAAGTTGACCTCTGTGACCCTTGACCTTTGACATGCGTGCTCCAAAATCTAATCAGATCGTCTTCCTATGGTGATACATACTATCCTTAAGTTTGAAGTTTAAATCTCAAATGGTTCTTGAGATATCGCGCTAACAAACTCAATACAAGGAATTTCATAAGTTGACCTCTGTGACCTGTGACCTTTGACCTACGTACTCCAAAATCTAATCAGATCGTCTTCCTATGGTGATAAATACTATTCCCGAGTCTTAAGTTTAAATCTTAAATGGTTCTTGAGATATTGTGATAACGGTCAAACGGGACGTACGGACGGACGGACGGACGTACGGACGGACGGACGTACGGACGGACAACCCGAAAACATGATGCCTCCGGCACCACCTTCGGTGGCGGAGGCATAAAAATTGAGTAAATTTAAGCAATTTAATTTGTTAACGGTATTTAAGAATGGATTATCAATAATAAAACAATAATTTATTAATATAGAAATTATAATTTCTTTCTTGAAAAGTGCGTGTGGGGGGGGGGGGGGCACATACATGTAATTGATCGACGTCCTGGTGAGGGGTCTACAAAAAGTTCAATCGATCTTAAAAAATAATTGGGGGGCATGTGACCACCCCCCCCCCCCCTCCCCCCGTGGCTATGTGCCTGCTATTTGATACCAATTAAGATTATGTTATGATAACAGAAAAAATGTTTAGCGTCCTGTTTTTTCGAAAAATAGGGAGGATGCCCTTTTTTTTTTTTTTTTTTCAAAATGGCCGCTCAAAATGGCTGCTCGGTACATTTTCCCTCACAGTCGGGCTATTTTCAAGATGACCGCCGACAATTTTTTTTTTTTTACATCAGAAATAGATCTAGAGGTCTAGATCCATTTTAGCAGTGTTTTTCATGTTTTTTTCTTTAAAAAAAAAAAATAGGAGGCGGCCCCCCCAAAAGGAAGCGGGCGTGGACGCTAAACATGTATATTTTTTTACATGGCCTTAGACCGAAATTTCTGTCTCTTTCGTTCTTTAAGAGGAGCAGACCTTACCCAAATCAGAGGCTAACGAACGAAAGAGACAGAAATTACGGTCTAGATCTAGGTCTATAGGCCTGCGCTGCATGAGCAGACAAGATGTCTTTGAAGTTTGATTGAAAAGAGCTGCATGCACTGCCTGATAAAGAAAATTCTCAGTCTTAATCCGACAGAGTGACCAAGGTCACGTTACACTTATTACAAACACTACAAAAAAATATGCAAAATAAAAGTAAAGGAACAGGACCATGCATGCACAGTTAGTTGTTTTAGCTTCCACTGCATTTCTGCATGCCACTGCCAGTCACCCAAAATACACGAATTACTCGTGCACGATTGCATCGCATGACGGCTAACACACGCTGCCGCGCCGGCCGGGAGGGTCAGGCTAGACGGATATTACAAATTAAATGCCGTGCCGCTCATCTTCAAAGTTCAATCTTGCCAGATAGCCTAGGCCTACTATTTGGATGTTTGATTTCATTGGAGTGTTAAAAAAAAAAAAAAAACCAACCACAGGAAGAACATGTATAAATTTGGGTATCTTTTAAATAACAATTCTAATCTAGTGTTAGACTAGACTAGTCTATCAAAATGTACAAAACGTAAAGACTGATCGAACTTACCCACTGTATAAAACCTCAAAACAGTAAGTAGCTGAATGTGAACGGGTATTCCATCCGATCGAAGCCTTCTGAGGCCGGTTGTCTGCAATATCATCGATAACGAGTAAAGTCGTGCGTTTTGATAGGCGATAACGCTTGACAAATTCAAAATCGTTATAGATGTGAAACGGGTCCCCTCTCTCCACTATTACGGGACGTTCGGGAGCTAGTCTTCTCATCAACTCTTCATAGCGATCTCTTTGTCGCAGAAAATCAAGCAGGTACGCGTCCGCCATGTTTAGTGTGCATTTAGTCCAGACTTAAACTACCCCGGCCCCCTGCGGGAAACTAAAAAATGGGGTATTTAGTTCGCACTTTAGTTCGGGGTCAAGGTGAAAACTGGTATCGGAATACCGAAAGTTAAGCCTAGCTTAAGTTTGCAAGTTAATACGCCACTAACCTGGACTTTAGTCTCAGACTAACTTAGTACGCGCTATCAGAATACCACTTGTGTACCTCCATCATATTCATAGATTTTGACGAAACGAACATAATAATTAATTGTAACACTAACAGAGATGATGAGTTAATTTTTTTGTAAAGAACCAAATTCCCCAGCTGAGAATGGGAACAATCCTGACGTAGATCTAGTGGTCGGGACTGAAGGCGGGGGCCGCCGCAGTCTCATACATTATTGAAAGTAAAATACAGCTTACCATTTTGTTCCAAGAAATAAACACTAGTGAAGAATGTTGCACATTTATCGATCAAACTGGTTCATCTTTCCCAACTTCACGGCCCGAGACTCCGAGAATCCCAACACTCCAAGTCCAAATCCAACAGAAAGGAGTTTCTTCATCCTTCGTTGGGCAAACAGATGAGCGCGATGCAGGTGGTTATCATGGCATTGAAATATAAAGCATCCAGTAACTTTCAAGACCTCATATCATTGAGTCATTTCAACAAAACTAAATGAATACAGAATGCCTATCTGCTGAAGCATGTGCTGTAGTATCGTCCCGTGTTTCGTATATATTAGGGTGTCGGGAATATCTCAAAACGTCCATGTAAGACTAGATCGCTGATCTCTAAATAATGAATTAAATGTATGTCCGAGTCCGCCGGATATAATATACGCCAATAGCATGTAGCGCATGCGCATATAGATGTAACAACATGTGGTGCATGCATGCATATAATTATTAATTATAGAGGCAGCCTCTGTCCCATTTCACATTTTAAACTTCATTCGATTACGTTAACGAAAGAAATTTGATCAAGTTCGCATTAGCGTATATAGTTTGATTATTCTTGTGAATAGCCCGCGCTACGTTTTTCACAGTGGGGGGGGGGGGGGGGGGGGGGGAAGGGGGCTAAAGTAGTTACGATCAGGTAGAGCGGAGCGTATATTAAAAAGCTCAGGGGCTTAAGCAGGCCAGGGGCGGAGTAGCGTCATTTAAAGTGGAGGGGGGGGGGGCACCAATACAAAAGAGCACTTTCTTGGAAAAGGGGGCACCTGCAAAGGGAAACCTCAAACCGCAAATATATACAATTTTAGACATTGGTATATACCCTACATTGTAATTTCATTAACAGGGATGATTTAAATGTTTGTTTCTCTCCTTACATGGTCCAAGATACTGCTCAAGCATCATACATGTAATTTGCAGCTGGGTGTGACGGTATGAAAAATTATTTGCGAGCGGCGAGCGAAGCGAACGAGCAAAAAATTTGAAATGTGTGAGGTCGCAGTGGAAAAAAAATTACATCTTATAAAGAGAAAAGGACAATCCTGATGGTGCTTTAAGTATAATCTTATCATGAAAGACTGAAAAGAACATAATTTATCAACTTTAAATGAGCGCGAGAAAAGCGAGCCAGCTTTTGGTGAAATTAAAGAAAAAGCTCTTAATCTCTTTGAATTATAGGTGCACATTTTATGGGGAAAGGAAAAGGCCCGGTGGGGCAGATATCCAAAAGGAAAAGGACACCTATAAGTAAAGAAAAAGGCACATGTCAGAGTCAAAAGGGGAAGTCCAGAGGTGAAAACGTGACACTTATGACGATGTGCATGAGACAAATTTTGTTCGGTAAAATTTGCATATACAAAATTATGCGCAGATTTAAAACAAAAAAGATTTTATGAATCCTTAACTGCCGAATTCGCCGAAGTTTTGCCGACATGCTTGAAGATGCCTCCGTGTTTTACTTCTCGCATTTGCTATTTTTTTCTTGCTGAATTAGGTTCGCTAAATTGCGCTTTTAATCAAATGTAGTCTCGCATTCAGCAGAATTCTTTTTTAGATTTTTGCTGGGGTCTTGGTTGGTTTCTTTCTATTTTTTGTAAACATACTTTTTCAAAACAGTGGGGCAGGGGGGGGGGGGGAGAGGATCCCCCAGCACCGCTGTAGCGTTGGCCCTGCATATGAGTCAAATGGTCCAGTTCTCCCAGAGCTGAATAGCCCACAGGTTGGTTCCGTGCAAGTGGCAAAATTATTATGTTATGCCCTATTATCTTATATCGCTCGCTTCCCCCTCCCCGATGCCCCCCCCCCCCCCCCTCAAACACACAAACAAAAATCACCACTAAAGCTTACACAAAACTTTGACCAGAGGCGGATTCGAGATAAATTAAAGAGGGTCCAATATTCATTTACAATTTCTGACAAGGAAAGGGGGCACTTTCTTGGACTTGTGCCCCCCCCCCCTCCACCTCCCCCTCCTAAATTAGCCAGAAATCGACCACCTGAGTGGTAGGGCAAATAGGTGAGAGCCAGGCCAATAATATACGTTGCACATTATTGCAAAATCATGCGATTTAGGTGAAATTCATTTGCAGTTGGCAGCGCGGGAATTGGAAGCGTACGTTCAAATTGTTAATGTAAACTGTGCCTGTACCGAAATTCCCCAAAGTTATTTAAAGAACAAAATACTGATTTGCATCATTTATTCTGTACTTCGTATGTGCGAACTTGGCATGCCTACCACTGGCAGCCGCACAAAGACGCGTCAAGATATTATTTACATAATGACCTCCATTAGAAAGGTCGATGGTGGAAATTCCCCGCTACGGTATAATAGTGCACTATATCGCTATTCAAATACTTGGTTGATGGGAATTCCCACAATCTTGCTACAAAAGTACAGGTCCTATGAATGCACGTCTCTTTCACTTCCTCTTCACCTGTTGCTTTTCACAAATCATTTTATCATATCCCTGTTAAATTATTGAATTGTTCATTTTGTGCTTCGCTATATTTGTATTGTTTTATGCTGAGGGCTACATTTGTTGATTGTGAACATGGTTGAATGGGTTCAATACTTCTCCTTTTTTTTCTACACTTGTCTTTGTCCAGACCAAGATATAAATAGATCAGATTTACCTCCTTTTATATTGATTTTTGTTAATATTCCGTATTAAAATATGTTCAATATCCCTGCAATCACATCAATCAATAGTTTACCGAACTTTCGAGTGCGCTATATTGAGAGGGTTGTTGGAGAATGAGGACTGACTGACCTAACTAGTGACTGTGAATCAACATTTGTCATACAGAGTAGCTGCATGGACGAAATGATATGACTATTATCCATGACAATATTGGAATTAGTCTTCATAATGATTTCAGTGAAATTCAAACTACATGCTGTGGCATACGTACCGTCGCGGGGGGAGGTGTGTGTGTGTGGGGGGGGGGGTATACGTACGTGGCACACTATTTCGGGGCCTATTTCTCAGCTGACATGCAAGAAATTACAATAAAGAAGGTTATCAAATTCAACCTGGGGCATACGTGTACAAATTTGTTAAGTTATATTATATATTGTTTGTATTGAGAGTATGCCAGCTTTGGTTTGATCGGCAGGGGATGTGGGACGAGGGGCGCGTGCTCCCTGCCCCCCCCCCCCTATCCGCTGCTGGTTTACTCGAAAGACTTCATGCATGGCTGATCGTCAACAAAACGGAGTTAAGTCTTTTGTTAACTATGTTTGTTGCTACGGCAGGGAGCCAGTGAAAACGATTTCGTTTAATAAAATTATGGAAATGCAAGCATTACTTTAAACAAAAACAAAAAAAATTATTCCTGGCTCATTTTTTCCTGATTGAGCTGTCATAATTATGTAAGGGCAGAAAATGAACTTTCTAGAAATGTGATTTTCTCTTTGAAATTCAGATACCGTCCGCCAAATGACTTTTTGGTACCCTTTCTTCAAATTGTTTTTAATCACTCAGGCGTGAAATATGTATCATATGAGTTGCATCAGATGAAAGAGGAGGATCTAAGCTTTACAAATATGTCATTTATTAATTATGATTGTGATTATTACAGTTATGATAAAATATCGATAATTCTCGGTTTCGTTTTTTTGCTGGGACGCACTGTATATCATATTCAGACGGATATACTGTATAGATCCTAATAAAATAATGTTTTTCTTTATGTAGGCCCGTCCCACCGACTGGGTTCCGAAAGCAGTTCTAGGACAGGGAGGGGGACTGGTCAAAATGTCTTAAAGATACTATGTCCCTTTTGCAGCCAACATCAAATTCTGTAGAACTTTGCAGGAATTATAAAGATGTCATGTATGTCCTATCTGTGAAATTTAAACGTTAGCAGTGCCCTAATATTCAAATTATGCAAGGAAACCCGTTTACTTGCTGGACTTCACTGTTAGACACTTTTGAGTGACTGACTGGCTTTTCTTTTTCATTGGTAATAACATACATAAAATGAGCTGTAAAATGAGCTGTACATCAATAACCCACTTCTTGTAATGGCCAAAATTAAACTGATTGAATCTTTGCACAGCATAAAACGTATGACCATTCGGTACAATGTTCTGAAAATCAGACTATTACTGGCTCTATAGCTTTTAAGTCGATTCGACAACTAATAGTCGTTATTTTCCCACTTAAAGACATTTTCAAGCCCCCCCCCCCCTTCTTTAGGGAAGTTCTAAATTAGTATTATCTTTCAAATGCCGTTGGAATTTAACCTTTTCATTTTTTTGGCCTGCAAATGGGACATAGTACCTTTAAACTAACCCCCTTTTATTATAACTTGGCAAATGTGGTAAATGAATGCAAGATTTCGAAATAACCAAATTTTGAAGTTTGAAGTTATTTGTTCCACATCAAAAACTAATAATACAGGTTCATACAATCTGTAGAGCAACAGCGCGTTACAGGCAGATAACTTTATTGAATTATAATTTTTCGATATAAAGCAAGGTGTCTCGAGACTGAGTGTATAATGACCAACGATATTAAAAAAGATTAAAATATGAGGAGCCTATTATAATGCTATGCCACCATAAACAAATTTGGAGAAAATTAAAGCTTTTCAGGATCTTTTCTGAATGTAGCATCAAACAATATTATACAAATGCGGATCAAAAATGTAAAGGACTATCAAAAGGAAACTGATTTTCTTTCACGATACTGTTCATTCATTAACTTGCGTGAAGCAGAAATATGTGGCACAATGTGAAAGGGTATTATATTTCCGACAACATCTGTTAGGCCCTACACAAAAACTGTTGTATATATTATGTAGGTAATGGCGGTATGACGGTGATGGAAGATAAAACATTGTTCACGTTTTGTTCAAATCTCGAAACAAGCAACAACAAAAACCTTGCACGGTAAGGGTTAATAATTAACAAGCAAAAAAGAACATTATTTTTAGTGAAGATTATTATATCCGTTTAAACATGATACGATTCAAGAATGATCAAAGTACATTCCAAATGCGGATATTGTCAATCAAATGATTGAAGTGAAATGGTGAAAGGGAAGGGGGGTACGGTCGGTGTGAGTTTGCCAAAGATTTCTTTCCTGAAAGCAGAATTTTTCAGTCAAAAAATAATAATTTGCAGTTAGTCGGCGATTCCAAAAGCTGTTCTAACATGTATTGGTTCTCAATTGATCTTGTTATCTTTTATGTCTACACTGATTGGACGTTACAAGAGACAAATATAATATACGTGTCTTAAGAAAACCAATGACGCCATAGTGCAAATAATAGTCATAAAAGTTGATAATTATTTGTTTACATTTCTAATAAAAGAGAACATTAATTCGTGTCAACTGTTTATATAAAAAAGACTGCTGAACATAGTCCCAAGTAGCTAAAATTATCGCGCGATTGTAAGAGACGTTACGCGAAGACACGAATCACAGTGTGTCCTTGCCAAAAAGATAGCGTCCAATTTTTCCTATTGCTACCCTTACTTATTTCATTTCAATAACTAGAATAAATAATCACGTAAATTCCTCATAAAATTCCTTGTGATATTTTGAAAAAAAAGGACTCCAGATAATGATTTTAATATGATTTTAGGTCTTGCATGATTGTTTTGAACATGATGTATACCAATGAAAGCGCAAGTGTTCACGTACAAAGATTTATATATATGCTGTAAAAATGCTGAAAAATTATGTTCCTTCACTGAGTCATCAGTGAACGATGTAGGCTACACCAAATACATGAAGTTGATTCTCCTTCTTGTCGGAACTGGTTCTTTATTACGTATTTTGCGTTTATGTTCTGTTACTGTTATTTCTTGACTACACGTCCCTATGCACCACACCCATCGCCTAGTCACAGCACACTCTTTTATTTTTAGCCACCCAATGATCACCAAGCACTGTCTCCGTTAACCAATCATAAGCAAGAGGATTAATTAAAATCATCCAATCGCTGCTACTGAAAACTTCCTCTCTTCTGACGATCAAAGAGGAAAAACGCTTATTAAAGACGTAAATCGTAGAAGGATCTTTTAATTAGTCTAGTGTACTTTTAATTATGCTCACTAGTTATAAATGGTTCATTAGTGCAAGGGCGGATCTAGCATTTTTCTAAGGGGGTGGGGGGTTTGACCCAGCAAAATTTGAAAATCGCGGCGACCAATATTTCGCTCAGGAGGGGGGGGGGGGGGGTAGACAGCACTACAAAATATCAATTGGCCCCCGACACTTTTTTTACCAGCCTAAGGGGTGTGTTAAGCCCCTAACCCCTCCCCCTAGATCCGCTCCTGTAGTGAGTAATGAATGACTCATTAATCAGATGCTAATTAGGTGCTAATTAATTCTACCTGCCTGGATAGACTAGTATAACTACTAATATCAGATGCAGAATGATCTAAGTTGCATAGTCGATCCACCTCACCACTTCTCGGTGATATGTCATTTCCAAGAAACAATTCATTGTTAACTGCGCATTGTTATAATTTTGTGTTCTTCGTATTGTTATATTGCAAATTGCAATAGTAATTCTTTCTGCATGTTAGTAACGTGGTCATCAGTACATTTCTGTACTTGTTTTAATTATCAGCAAGATCCTGACAATGCGTGACGTGCCTGCGTGCGCTTGGAGACAAGACTAGTTAATAAAGGGTTCGTTATCGTAGACATCTTGACACTTAGACATTGGCCTCCTGACTGTTATGTTCTGGGAGTTATTGTGGCGGTTTCGGGATGTGTAATGCTTGTCTTTGGTGGCGAATCAGATTGTCGTGGTTTTGTGATGTTCATGATCCGTGACAAATTGGGGGCTCGTTTTGTGATTCATTTTGGCACCTATGAGAAATAAAAATGGGCACTTATCTGAAAATCAAGGGGGCACTTTTCCTATGTAAAAAGGGGTACTTTGGGGGTAGTTCAAAAAGGGGCCCCCACCCCAGGAGCGCCCCCTCTGCTTACTATGTACATAGCATACACAATGCTGGGTTAGAAAAGCAAAACAAAGTTTGCAGCAGTTATTCATTTTGTCAATACTATATTCACAAAAATATGAAATTTCTGATTTAAAAAAAAGAAGAAGAATTTCATCGCACTCAATCAATGCTCATTCCACTTATGCTTTCAACAACTGTATATCACCCTCATTATCCATATCTTCCTCAGAATCACCATCGTCATCATCACCACCATCGTCATCATCACCATCACCATCTTCCTCATGATCACCATCGTCATCTTCACCGCCACCATCATCATCATCTTCACCACCACCACCATCTTCCTCATTATCACCATCGTCATCTTCACCGCCACCATCTGCATCATCGTCATCACCACCACCATCTTCCTCATAATCACCATCGTCATCATCACACCACCACCATCATCATCATCATTATTATCAACATCATCAACTTTATAATTATTTAGTGTCATTCATTCGTTTTGTTTACGTCCTTTCTTCCTACGTTCCTTCAGCATGGGCTTTTCATTGTAAAGCTACACAAGATTTTTGATGAGTCCCCCCCTCCCCCCTTTTTTTACCTTCACCAATCATTCACAGTGAGCACCAAGATTTTAACAGCTGTTTTTTTTCTTCTTCAAAAATGAGAAATTAAGAGACAATGAATTTGACAGGTCATTATCGTTCATATGTAAAGAATACATTTATTCATCAACTATTCAAGAACTAATGATATTTATTGATACAAACAATGTTTGCAAGGTATACAAGCTCCAATTGGGCACATACCTATGATATCCACAAGCAGGCGCGGATCCAGGATTTCTTAGGAGGCCCAAATTTGGGAGGCCCAAATTTGAAATTATGCGAGCCAAATATTGGTACTTAATGGTGACCATGCAGCAGTGACGTAATTAGGGGTGGGTGGGTGGGTGTAGGGAGGGGCGAGTTTTTCCCCTCCCTCCTCCGCGAAGCGCGGAAGCTTTGACATTTCAATAAATTATTAGAGAAAGAAGACGATTCGTTGTACCATTCCCAAAAATAATCCTCGTCTGAATTATGTTTCCCCCCATCCCGCGAGGTATACACGCTCCAATTGGGCACATACCTATGATATCCACAAGCAGGCGCGGATCCAGGATTTATTAGGGGGGGAGGCCCAAATTTGAAATTATGCGAGCCAAATATTGGTACGTAATGGTGACCAGCAGTGACGACGTAATTAGGGGTGGGTGGGTGCAGGGAGGGGCGAGTTTTCCCCGTCCCTCCTCCGCGAAGCGCGGAAGACTTTACGTTTCATTAATTCATTAGAGAAAGAAGACGATTCGTTGT